>VZTO01019487.1:11183-65749 GCA_013400615.1 Syrrhaptes paradoxus
GAGTCCAGATAGAAGCATGGGGAGTTTTGTTTCTCATTTTCATTAGACTAAAGTTTCAGTCTCTGTGAAGTGGAAATCTTCTGGTTCTGATACATTATATTCTTCCTTCCATTACTTGAAGGGGGCTACAGGAGAGATGGGGAAACACTCTTTATCAGGGAGGGTAGTGAGAGGATAAGGGGTAAGGGGTATAAGCTGAAAGAGGCCAGAGACAGATGGAGATGGAGCAGAGTCCCACTGCAACAGGCTCTCTGCTGGCCATGGCCCCCATCTACTCACTGGTGCTCAGGTCAGAGCACAAAAATGGGCAGAAGTGGTTTTGTGGGGTGTAGGGGCACCTTGGCTCTGCTTCTTATCTCAGAGGCAGAGAGGGGACTCTGCTTCCCATGCAGTCTGCAGGTAAGAGGGAAGAGGAGGAGGAGGATGGGGACCAAAGCATCTTGCAGAAAGTGGGTAGCCACAGGGCCCCCCTCACTCACACACCCCAGGAAGCACCTGTTTTGGGCTTTGGTTGGGAGCCCAAGGCACTGTGGGTATGCAGGAGGATTCGGCTGGTTTCTCTCTCCTTTTCCTCCTCCCCTGTTCAGTATGTTATTGGCACCTGGGACACTATGAAAGGTTTTGCACAGGCTGCACCTGGCCTTCTGACTTCATCCCCTTTTAGCTGCCACGTCCTCTCACTGAGTGGCTGTTCTGAGTCAGAAAAGGGCACTGAAAGAGTGGCTATTTCCAGCCACAAGCCCTGCTGTACCACTGCCCAGGCTCAAAAAGCAGCCAGCCCAACAGATGAAGCAGGTCAGGAGAAGGATGTGCTTTGCAGGATGCTGACAGCCCCCAAGTGTCCTGGGTTTGGTGTAACTAGGAGGCCCCTGCTTCTAAATGTTTTCTCTTTTGGCTTCAGCTCCGCAGGAAACCTGGCCTCTCCTCCAGGGTGATGGCATGGCCACAACAGCCATGGTACCTGCTGCCCACACTGCTGTTGCACCAACAGGAAATCCAAGCGTGCATAATACCTCCAACAGAGAGGGTCTTCTGAGGCTGCTGATCTTCTGGTGGTCCCTACTTGAGCACAAGCCAGCTCTTGCCTAGATCCAGCCCAAGGATGGCCATAAGCCTGGCCCTTGTTTCAGAGGTTCCCCTTTCCATTTTCTCAGGCTGTGTCCAACACACTGCTACCTCACCCAGAGCTGTGCCCAAGCTTACAGAGAGATGCAAGCAGCTCTTCTCAGTAGTCTGCCTGGGACAGCTGGGTAACACCAGTGCACCTCTTACAGCAGCTCCCTGCAGGCTCAGAGGGGCAGCAATTTATCGGTTGCAGCCACAAGCATAATGCCACGTTAGCTCAGAAAGCCAAGCCATGCCAGTGGGAGATTCATTTCTCTGCTTTGCATTGCTCTAGCATGTGTCTTCTCCTCAGCAAGACCTGAAACAGTGCACAGCTCATTGCGGGCCTGAGAAAGGAGGCTGCCAGGCAGCTGTGACCCTCCCAAGGGTAATGTCTTCCAGGGGCTGAGAGAGACGGGAGCCACCTTGGCCATGGCATGCTTCACCTAGCCAATCTCTCCACTGTCTGAAAGCTGTGGCCAGACCTATCACAGGTCAATCTGGGCTGAATCTGAATGGGAGCTGTGTTACAAGCAACATTTTTCATCCCCTCGCTGAAGAAGAAACAGGCTGGATGAGACTCAAATGTCAGTGTTTATAAAACCTCCAGCTGCCTAGTTTTTGGCTCTGGAGGTGAGGGGGAACCCCCTGTCTCCAGAGCTTTATTTCAATCCACCCCAGCTTTCTCAGGCACTGCAGCCTCCTCTGATACAGGAAGGCAGCTCCCTGCTAGAGCTCAATCTCTGATGACTCCTGCAAAGCAGGAGGAGAAGTTGCACAGAAGAGGGGCACAGCCCCTTAACTGCTGGTCCATGAGCCAGCTGTGGGGTTGCTCCAAACTGCCTGCTCGGATCACACTCAGCTGCTTTGGTAGCAGTGCTGGAGCTGGCAACGGAGATGGGGAGGAGGTGGGGGCTGGCTGCAGTGACTCTGACAGAGGCAAGGGTCTTGCATGGCACTGGGACATGCCACCATGCAGGGCACCATAAGACTCCTGTCCTGCATAGTAACAAGTCTGCCTGAGACAGGCTGTTTTGCTGCCCATAGTCTAAATCAGGCCCTGTGGCCAACATCATCTTCACTGCTAAGAGGCCAAAGTAAGGGGAAGTGAAAGCCACAGCGACCAGCACACCTGCTCTGCCTCCCTGTTCCGCTTGTCTCTCTCTCAGGAAACCTTGAGTTGCTATATTTGAGCACTGATTATGTCCTGGCTCTGTTCTTATCCTTGTTTGTGAAGTTTGACTGAGTTCACACACTCCTGTGTACCCAACATGCCATGCTCCAGCTGCCAGGGAGCACTCATAGCTGGCCAGGATACCCCCACACTGCAAGGACACGGGCTCCCAGGGAGGATGCAAACGCCGTCCCTGGGCTTTCTGCACCACCGACATGCCAGCACACATACCAAACTGGAGAGAGGTGCTGGCAGCCCAGTCAGATTTGACACCCCCCCCCCTCCCCCCCAATGCTGCAGGATGAGAGGCACCCGGGGAGGGAGGGTATTGGCCCTTGTCCTGCAGAGCAGAGCACCACCCCTAGAAAAGGCAGGAAAGCTGCAGTGGGGAGATGCAATTAAAGAAGGAGAGGACAGGGCTAAAATCAGCCCAGACACAGAGCAGACCCTGCAAAGGGGTATGAAGGGAAGGCTAATGGGGCAGGGAGGTTTTGGGGGGAAAAGCAGAGGCCATAATGTATTGGGTTTGGTAAAAGGAGGGAGAAGGAATGAAGGCCCCTAAGCCCCAGGCCATCTTGGGCAGCTGAGCTTCTGAATTCCCTGTTTTCCCCCATCGGCAGTATCTTTTTGTTCCTAAGGGCAATAGCAATTATTTTTCCACTCTAGAAGACTTGCCAGCCTGCAGAGGGCTGTTCCACCCCTCTCCCTCCTCTCTTGAGTCAGCCCACTGGCAGTTTTTCCTCTCCGCCTATTTTTCTACCATTGAAGGGACCTTTCATTCTCCTAGATGTCAAAGGGCATTCAAGCCTACTTAGACTTTCAAGCCAATCCCCAAGTTCCCTCACTCTTTTTCTCCCTGGTGAGAGGGGGCACACTGGAGTGAGGCAGCTGAGGTGGACAGTTGAGTTGCCTTTGATGGGATGCACATACCCCAGACAGAGTTTTTACAGCAGCAGAAGAAAAGTCATCTGTGTATCCAGTTACTTCCTCCCATTGAAATTTCCGTGGGCAGGCTGATCTAGTCCTGACCTCTCTGTCCTTAGTTATGTATTCTCCCTTCTGATATTTTCTGTCTTTTACACATTGGTATCACACTCTTCCATATAAATCTCTACACAGGAACCCATACAGCATGGCCTGCCCATTATTTTTCTAACACACGTCAAAAGGATTAGAGGTTACATGTTGAAGCACTGCCCGAATACTGCTCCAAGCTAATATGTGGCCTCTGGCCCCAGAGAGCAAGCAGACTGAAACAGGGCAATGAGCTCACACTGTAACACCAGAAGAGAAGAAGGAATATGCTATTCAAAACCAACAGCCAGGTAAGCGTTTTCTTTTGAAAGTTCTCAGCTGGCTGGAAACAAGTCCCTAGAGATTTTTGATTCATAGAATCATTAAGGCTGGAAAAGACCTCAAGGATCATCAAGTCCAACTGTCAACCCAACACCACCTAACTCACTAAACCATGTCCCTAAGCACCACATCTACATGTTTCTTGAACACCTCCAGGGATGGTGACTCCACCACTTCCCTGGGCAGCCTGTTCCAATGCCTGATCACTCTTTTGGTGAAGAAATTTTTCTAATATCCAGCCTAAACCTCCCCTGGTGCAACTTGAGGCCATTTCCTCTTGTCCTATCACTTGTTACTTTAGAGAAGAGACCGGCACTCACCTCACTACAACCTCCTTTTATGCTGAGAATTACATGACAGCTGAGGTAGGAAAGCTTTTCTTCTCCTATTTCTTCTATTATAGCCCTAGTCCTGAGTTATCTTTTCTGTGTAGCTGCCTATTAAATAGTATTTGCCTAGAGACTTTGCTTGTCTATGCTTTCTGAGGAAGAAGCAAAGGAATCCTTGCAAGCCCATACTCCAGGGAAGAGTGTTTCACAGTAAATGCAGAGGTCAGTCTGAAGGGACATAAAATATTCCTGAAGAAAAGGAAATTACTGTGTGAGTATTTAAATTTTCTTCTCTTTCTTTCTCTTTTCAGGTCTCCACTGATAAAACTAGGATTAAAATGCTTTCCTCTCTCATGCCAAAAGGCAAATTAATTGATCCTTATGAGACTCTCACTTTGAAAGGCACCACATGAAATGGTATGTGACTTGTGACTGAGAGACTAGTATACATGTGCCACAGCTGTGAGTAGATGAATGTGCCGTATTTGTGTAGGTGACAAGTACAAGAAAAGCCCAGACATAGGGGGAAATGAGCCTTCCTCTTCCCTTCATACTTCTCCTCACAGGAGAATGTGAGGACAACCTGATAGCTTGAAAGAAGTTTCTTTACAGACATGCTTTGAATGGAAAGTCTCCAACATCAGTCCTTCCATTAGCTGTAAGCTGGTACTTGCTCAGCAAGTGAAGACCCAGCTTCAGTCGCTTGCTGCCTGATCAGTGCCCTCCCTGAGCTCAATAAGAAGGCTGTCTTCAGAAAGACTGGTGGGAAGAGGTCTTGGAGAACAACCGCTCCCTCTAGAGCTTTCCCTTCAGACTGGGATTGCAAGGAATGTCTCAGCTTGGGTCGCTGAACTCCCCATTTTCTTGCTCCCTAGCCAACCAACCCCACAGCGTCTCTGCCTCATTTTTTCGAGATTTCTCCGTCAGGAGAAACAGCTCTTCAGAGAGCCTATTCAACGCCAAAGACGTGTGCAACACCTAAACTCTCTTCCCCCTGCCACTCCCCTTCCCGACCCCCCCATCTGACATCGACAGCTTTCGCGGGGTCCTCCGGCATTTGCCCCTTGGGTGCCGGGCTCCTGCCCACCCAGAGCCCAGCGGCGCCGTCACCCCCGCGCACCACGGCGGCCGGCGGGGGCGGCCCGGGCGCTGTCCGCGGTGCTGAGCGCGCCGCCGGCGGCGGGCGCGGCGGCTCCGTAGAGGTTCTGAAGGCGCGCCGGGCGCCGCGGGGAGGCGTGCGCGGAAGAAGGGTTTTCCTCCCCGGCCCCTGCCTGGCAGTGTCGTACGGACACTGTCTCGGCGGGAGCAGAATGGTCANCGCATCCCCAGGGAAAAGGAAAGTATCTCCTCCTCGGGTAAAAAAAAAAAAAAAAAAAAAATGAGGCAATGAAAAAAAAAAAAAAAAGAAAAAAAAAAACAAAAAAAAAAAAAAAAAAATAAAAAACCCACAAACAGATAGAAAAAAAACCCAAACAACGAAAGCCTTATTCATTGAGGCAATTGATCAGAGACAAAACAGAGAGGGGAATGACTTGTCTGAGCCTAAAACTGGGCATTTAGATACCTGTCTCTCTTCTGTCTCTTACCTTTAGAACTCATGTTTCTCCAAAATGAGAAATTAAAACAAAAAGATTTCCTTGTTAACAATACTTATTTAGGGTGAGGTGAACTGGATTTGGAGATAGCAGGAACTGTTTTAGAAAGTTCATGGGATAAAGTTTATTGGCTAAGTTTGTCTGGAGTTAAATCACAGGATGTACATTCCCACTTTTACAGATAGGATCATAAATCTGAACATCAGTGATCAGTAACTGTTTTGTTTTGCCTTTAAAAAAGCCTTCATAATCAGTGATGTTTACTACCCATAGCACTAAACACAGGAAGAAATCTTTTCAGTACTCTTTGAAGATAAAAGTTCAAGAACAAATAATGTCATGCATATTTCCTAATGGGAACACTGCCCTTACAGCCTTGAGTTACATTCTCCAAAGCACCATGTCAGTCTAAAATATAGGCAGCATGTACTTGGTGCATTTTCAAAGACTCTCGCCTTGCAAAAATTTAGAACAAGGTTTTCTGTGCTCCAGATCCATTGTATTCCTCAAGCAGGCTGAGAATGACAAGTGTGTAGAGCAAAATGTCTCTCATGTACCAGCCTCATTGCTCAGTGCAGTGATCTGTATGGGGCAGGGAATGCAGGAAGTGAGAAGAGGATGAGAAGAGACAGCAGAAGAAAAATTTCAAGCAGTCCACCATGGTTTTAAGTTTTGAGGCTGAAGTGACTGAAATTACCTACAGTAACACACCCTCTCTCCCAGCTCATATCATGCCTCACCTTCCACTTCTCCCAGCATCAAACCTTGCTGTTGGAACAAAAGAAAAAAAGACTCACAGATATAAAGATGGTTCGAGAAAGCTCTTCCACAAAGCTGTATTTATTTAAATCTGTCTACACAAAACTTCTAAGAAGCGCTTCCCCATTTTTTTTTAATACCATGTAAAAAGTAGAAAGTATGCACAATCACCTTTTCATTGCCATAAAGGAAGAATTCCTTAGCAACATGACTCAGTTGAGCTATCTAGATTCACAGAATCACAGAATGGCTGAGGTTGGAAGGGACCTCTGGAGATCATCTGGTCCAAGGCCCTTGCCAAAGCGGGGCCACCTAGAGCCAGTTTCCCAGGACCACGTCTAGATGGCTTTTGAATATCTCTATTTGTACAAGCCACAGTCAGAACTGGAATCATCCTATTGGGCAGCAAATACTGTACCAACACTGTATGCATGTGAAAGTCTGGCCTCCATCAAGACACTCATAAGGATCCTCCGATGTCACCCTTTCAGTCAGGAAGGTCCATCTGAAAGACACAGTAATGGGTTGGGTGTTGGTCCCTCTTCCCAAATAACAAGTGACAGGATGAGAGGAAATAGACTCAAGTTGCACAAAGGGAGGTTTAGACTGGATATTAGGAAAAATTTCTTCACTGAAAGTGTTGTCAAATGTTGGAACAGGCTGCCCAAGGAAGTGGTTGAGTCACCATCCCCAGAGGTGTCCAAAAGATGTGTAGACGTGGTGCTTAGGGACATGATTTAATGATAGAGTTGGCTGTGTTAGGTTAATGGTTGGACTCGATGATCTTAAGGGTCTTTTTCAACCTAAATTGTTCTAGGATTCTGTGAGTTTCATTCAGTAGTGTCCATCACTATAGCCTCTGGTGGGTTGGGTGAGGACACCCATAGAAAGACCCTGTCTCTCCATGAAGACAGAACAACTGGTCTCTTGAGGACTCTTATTGCCCTATTAAAGGATTGTTAGAGAAAAACTACTTTTGTCTCCATGAAGGTCTGTTCTCCTTAGGGTGGCTTTAAAGAAGGGAAAATTTGCCTTACATCCAGCAGAGGCACCATGCACCTTGTGATGTTTCCTGGGATTGGTGCGACTGACCTGCTATTGGATGCACCCTAATTGTTGCTACTAAATGGGACAGGAGTAAATGGGAGTGGATACTGTGGGTGAACACCTACAGCCAAGCAAGGCTATGGAAGGGTTCTCAGAGCTGACACCAGGCTTCGTGTTGTTAGACACATGGAGTGTATGATCTCAAATTTGGGTGGGTTTACTGGACTGTTCCTGAGTGCTACTTAGGGCTGGATGGGGGTTTATGCGTTTGCTAGCCAAGACTGGAGAGGGCCAGTCATAGCTACTGGACCTCTTATGCTCATGCCACAAGACGAAATGGCATATCTTACATCATCATCCTCAAGTCAGTTGCAGATCCTTTCGTGTGGCTCTATCAAGTGGGGACTACTCTGCTGCACTGTGGGAAGTTCATTGCCCCTGCCCACAGCCGAAACAACACCCTCAAGGAGCCCATGGCAGAAGAAGAGAAATCTTTCCAATCTTTGTCTTTTAAAGTCAGTATGATGCTTCCTTTTCAATGTCACTTTATATTAATCTTCAAAAGTTTATGGGAGTCTCCTATCCACCTCACATGTACAAGGCATTTCTTGCACTAACCTGAAAAATTGAAGTCAGAGATGAGCATTAATGTGGTCCTTCCTAGATCCTCTCTTACAATATTGGAATAGAGGCCATATGTTTTAATTCTCCTGAAATTTACACAGTATTTCAAGATTTAACATTAATATCAGCAGACCACAATGCTCTCCAGCCAACTCTTCTTGAAAGTTGCCATTTTCTAATAATTTTCCTCTACTGCTAATGGGGTCAAGAGTAGTTTGTAATCTCAGTAGAACACCCTCCCTTCCAAACATTCATCAGATAAAATTATTGAACACTGCCATCATTTTGAGTCTTCATTAACAGACTTACTACAAAAAAATAAATGGGTGTTTGCCCTCAGCACAGTAAGCTTTGTTCCAAAACTGAAACACCTTCCCATTGTCTTTGAGAAAAATGTATTGAATTGGTTTCCAGCATTGCCCCACAACAGTTTTTTTTTGTAATTCAGAAGTCTAGCTTTCATCAAATGCCACCTATTACTGCTTTTCCTCCCATATCTAAAATTCTGCATATCTGCTTCTACTTGCTGCCTTCACTGTACAATGGCTTTTAGCTAAACCTAGCATCTCTTGAATGTGGAAATATAGCTCTTTGGCTATCTAATATATTCTTCCTAAAGAATATTCCTCATTTGAAAATAAAAATTTACTCCTTTTGGGATACTAGGCTTTTAGAGACACACCATGACATATCAAACCACTATCAGGAACATCCTGTTTCATATCCTAAAGGCTATTGCTTGGATAGTCCAAGATTAGCTTCCAGACTCCTGAACCCCTCCTGGCTGATGTATGGTCACCAGCCACTTCTCAGCACTGGTTTCCTCCTGCTGCCTTCTGTATGTTTTGGAGTAGTTTTGAAGTCATTTTCACTTTGAAAAAAGGGAGTCCTTGAAGTCTGTGGGGTTGACAATTACTTCACCCAACTGTAGACCAAAGATAATTGGTTAAAAACGGTTAACAGCATGGGTTAAACAGGATCAAAATATGTGAATCATTCTCCAACAAAGCTCTGGTCTTTGAGTCAGTCTTTTCCCCTGAGCCCTCTGCTCCTGCCATCGCAGCAGGGCTTCCTGGCATAGGCACAGATATGGGGAAAAAAAAAAAAAAAAAAAAAAAAGAGCCAAGACAAGTGGGTCACTCAGTTTTAGGGGAGAGTGGAAGATAGACAGTGCAAAGACTTCTCTTCCCTGCAGGAAACATCTCTACCCTGCTCCCTACAGACCTTTGGCTGGAAGAGTTGCTAACACTGGGCTTGACACAGAGTGGAGAAGGAGACTCAAACAGCCTGCAAGAACAGACCCACATTGTGTTATCACAAAAACAGTCACAAGAAAGGAAGAAATTACTTCAGTGGTCTTGAAAGAAAATCCTTGGTATTTTTGTATGACTTCTGGCTGTTTGGGTTAAGACTCTACTTGACCATTTTTAGTTGTCTGTGTTGTAGATATCTGGGTCAGCTGCTCCAGGATTTCTTCATAGTTGTTGGAGAGACATGGGCATTTTTCGAGCCCAGTGATCTCACACTACAGTACAGCTTGTCAGAAGAGAGGACAGGGTTGAGCAAAGTTTTCCAAAATATACTCCCAACAAACAGCATGTGTGCAGAAACTGTCATATTCTCACAGCTTGTCCTAGTATGCCTGACACGACAAACAGCACCTTTTCTCTTCTCTGAAACTCATGCCCCCCCACTGCATTGACCTCAGCCAATGCCTGGTGCACCAGCCCCTTGTAGAAGCAACACTGTGAAGATTAATCAGAACCTGAGTTTGGACCTCAGCTAACCTGAAGTCGAAGTAGCAACGAGCAAAAAAGCACCAGACAGGTTTTGTAGCCAGGCAGCAGCACCACCGGCTGCCTCGTCTCACAGTAAACCCACAGACACATGACACAACACTCTGTGAAATGTTATCAGCAATTTATTTTAGGTGGCTGTATGTCAGGAACCCTCAGCCAAAATAAACCCCTAAGCTTGCTTCAATGTATCTTTTTTTTAGAAAAGAATTTATATAAATTATCTTTCCTTAAAGAAAAACTTTGTTGTGAGCCTGCACAATATTTCACCACGATTTTCTAAAGAAAAAATGGTCTTCACAGTGAAGCAGGAGAAACAAAACATCAGCCTGAATTACAGTCTGCATTTTGCATACCTGCATTTTGCTGTCCTCATCACCAACAACCACAATCTCCAGGTGGTATCTAGAAGCCAGACTACAACTGACAAAACCACCCCAAAAAAATATTAAAATGGTAACTGTAGCAAAAAATAAGATGTTAATTCTTCAAAAATATTTTCAACAACGAGTCCTTTGAGCTTTAAGAACACTTATTTAAATGCTTGTTTATAATATTAATATAAAATTTACACTTTATTTTCTTAGTGCTTCAGTTCTCTGCTAACTCTATACTGTGAGAATGAAGGTTTGGTTAATGCCTACGTAACATGCCAACATTCTGGCATGTCTGGATTCTCAAGAATCCATTGCTATGGAAATAAAAAGGAAATTAAACCACTGGAAAAAATAAAAAGGATGCTAGGTTGCTATGGGGCCCAGTTGAATTTGGAGATAAGGTTTAACTTGCCGTTTAATTCACATCATTTGGAGGTAAGATTTAACTTGTGTGATGGGTTAGCCCTTGGCTGGGGGCCAAACCACACACCCGCTCACGGAATTCTCCCCCCTATCCAAGAATAGGGGAGAAAATTAAAGGGGTAAAGGGCAAAGAGGACTCATGGGTTGAGATAAGGACAATTTAATAACTGAACTACAATAATATTGAAAATAATGCTATATACAAATCTACTAATGAGTGATACACAGTGATACTGCCCCCCCACCCAATGACCAAGGCTCATCCTGTTCCCAGCTAATGATCCCGGAGCAGGGAGAGTCCCAAAACTGCACTCACAGAATGGAGATAACAGTCCAAGCGTCCCAGACCGAAAGCTGACCAGGCTGGGGGGGGAAAGGCCTTGGGAGAGCGACCACCTGGAGTGAGATGTCCCGGAGCAAAAGAGATCCGGAACCAAAAGGGATGATCTTACAGAGGGTCTTCACCTATATACTGGGCATGACGTGTATGTTATGGAATAGATTATTGGCCACTCTGGGTCTCAGTCCTGAATCTAAGATCAAATCCTGGGCTAGCAATTGGGGCTGTGCTCCCTCCCAGCTTCGCCGGTCTGCCGACCTTGGCAGCATGTAAACATCACTTCTTATCAGATTTCTTCTGAGCACAAATCCAAAACACAGCCTCTTGCTAGCTATTATGAAGAGAGTTAACTCTGTCTCAGCTTAACCCAGGACAACTTGACGCCTAATTCACCTCACTGTGCTGTGAATACAGCAGGAGACTGAAGGGTGCTGTGCCATTGCTTGGCACTCAGCAGTGCCACAGGGTCCTCTCTGAAATGGCCCATACACAGGAATCCTCTCCTCAAGATGCAGAGCGGGCACTGCCAGCTTCCAGACAGCTCTGGCTACCCAAACCTTAAATGTCCTTCTGCAGGTTTCTCAGTCCTCTGATGTAATTTTTAAAAGTAGTGTCACTTCCATGGGTATAAAATTTAGCCATTTAGGTCAGACTGTTTCAAACAGTTCCATGAGCCACTGCTATTATACCAGATCCTATTTGTGATATATTACAATGTAATATATATAGCAATGAACAGCCTCCTCTGAGATGGTCCCTCTTACAAAATAAACATTGTTTGTAATCTATTAAACATGCCTGAAACAACCTCAAGAATAGTCATCACAAATAAACCAGGTTTAAATTGTTTTTTCTGCAGTTTTTCTCTTATCAAAGTACAGACCAGTATAATGCACTATACCAGTACTACTACTACTTTTCCATGAAGTCTGTGATCTGGAGGTTTTGTCAGCAGTGGACGTAAACTCTCTGAAGATGAGCTGGTGTTATTATACTGCAAGTCAGTCAAAGGATCCCTGAGATGAACCATAGCCCCTTTCACTACTCATCTATTCTTTATTATTCTTATTTAGCAGTAAGTAAAATCAGTAATCAGATAGTAAGCACTTTCATAGTAAAAGCTGCTGTTATGGAATTAAAAGTCATAACTTTACAAGCAGTTTTACAGTTAAAGGCAAGACTGCTTCTGTCAAATATCACATTGCTAGTTAATGAGATCTTATGCATGAAAAAAAAATTCCTTTTTTAACTAAATCCATGTTTTCAGCTGGTACTTCTATTAAAACAAAAATTCAAGTTCTGGACAACTGAAACTCCTGACTGTAGCTGCAATTGTGCCCATACAGCAGTCTTTTATTTCTAACCAAACAGCAATCTGGTTGAGAATACCAAAGGCCAGAGTTCACACTGTGACTGCTGAGGAGAGCCATGTGTGTAACACACGATAACAGAACAGCACGTTTGTCCCCGTGATTTTATATTGCAATTGAGTACCAAAAGAAGATACAAATTACACGCATAGGGCATCCTAAACATGGGCGTTACACAGACCCTCTGCAAGTTCCACTGAAACGCTGCTGCAATTTTAAATCTGTCACACCTGTGAGAAAGATGGTACACCTGTACTTCAAAACTGCAGTTCCCCTGTTTTTCTGTGTGTTTTTTTCAAACACTCGCATCCTTCTATTTGATTTCTGAAATGTCCCAGTACCATCCACCCACCCTTCCCCTCCCAGCCCATCAATACTCAAGGCTTCCAAAATATCTACTCTTGTCCCTGCCAGCAAGTCCCTGTGTTACCTAAATGTGCTCCTTCCCCTCTTCAGAGCTTGTTTCTTGGTCCAGGAAACAGTAGTAAATAGGAATCCTCCTTCTGTCAGAGAAGTGTTGCAAGGAAGAAGGCTAGCCACCAATTTGAAGCATGCACATACTTAGCTGGAACATTACTCCACAATCAAGTCTCCTCTGCTCCAAAACAGACGCTGTATTTTACAAGCAGCATTTCTCTGGAGTAACTCCATGAATCTGCTGCCAGAGGCTGAGCCACATCTGCACATGTTGCTCCCACCGATCAAGCAGGGCCACGCAAACATACTCCAGTGCAGCTGGTCAGCAGGACAGCTGTAATGTGGGAGCCATAGCCACTTGGGTCTGCCCAGTCCCTCATACCATTTGACAAATTCACAGTGGTGTCGCAGGGAATTTGGGTGGTGGGATTGGCTCTCTTCCCAAAAATAATTAACTTGAGAAAACTGCCCAGGAGGAGAAAGTGGAAGCGAGCTCATGAAAGCTACATCAGTCCTGGCAATGGGTCAGGGCTATGCAACATTTGGGGAGCCCCACATGAGCAGCAAAACAGACAGGCAGATGACTGTGATGACTAACAGATGTGACAGCAAGAGCAGAAACATGCAGCTCTTCACTTCAGTCATGTTGTGAATTCATGCCCCAGGGATATTTATCACCACAGCATTTTAGATGTGGGGGTACAGAGGAAAGGACTGAATAACTGCTGTTAAGATTTCTCTGCTGTCTCTACCCTGTATTTGCAGGTGAAAAACAATACTCCCAAAATAGCCTGCATCTAGTACCTTTGCAGATATTCTGCTGAGGCTGGTTTTAAACCACCTGCAGGTTTCAAAGTGCCCACAACAACTTTGTGTACTCTTCAGTATGCAAGAACAATGCAAAACTGTGATCACTTCTGTCATCTCCAGGCACTACACAACACTTAATAAGGTAGTAAATAGTGAAGAAGATGAGTTACTCTGTCCATCGGCATTGTGACTATTTGCCTAAAGGATTCAGACAAAATGTTTTTTTAATACCACCAAATACAAAATACTACATCTGGAAACCAGGAGCACAGATGTTGTCAATACCAGATGGGGGAGGCTGCCTCAAGAAGCAGCAGATGGACTTCAAAATCACAGTGAACAACTGACTCAGCACAAGCACTTGACATGCCATAATACCACAGCAAAAGCAGCGGGCACAGTTTGTGGACACAAATATCAAGAGGTTGAGAAGAAATCTTAGCACTATTTTTCATTTGTGGCATGTAGAGCACTGGGCTTGCAACTGGTGCTGGGTCGTGAGATGCACAGGAACCACAAAGTTCCAGAAGAAAAAGTTTCCAGCTTCTGAATCCAATATATACAACGTAAAGCTTCAAGTGGTTATTTTCTGCAGTTCATCCAAGAGATTGAAGGGATTAGTGGATAGCACTAGACAGTCTGGGACTTTTCAGTCTTGTTGATAAGGATGCAGCAATCCACAGCTCAGAGATGAAGTTCAAAGACCAATGTGGAAATGCAAATTAATTTATCAGTAATGATCACAATCAAATATTAGAGCAGGTTCTCCAAGTACATAATGACTTACCACTACTGAGCTCCTTTAGAGCAAGACTGAATAACTCTCTGGGAGGCACGCTGAGATACAGCTTTCAGAATAAGTTATTCAGATAAGCAATTAAGACAGGGTGGAAGTTGCAGGTGGACAGTCAATTCTGAAGCAAGAAGGGCGTCCACAAAGGGACCAGCTTGTGGGTGCAATTCATGAACCACACATCCGACATGCTCAAAAAACTTGCTTTGTGGAAGGAGGACAGTGACTGAACCAGAAGTCTGACACTTCAACTATTGTCTTGCAGGGGAGACAGTACTCTCTTTGCTTGAGGTGCATCCGTATAATCCCTGAATAGCACAAGCTGCACACATTTCTGAAGCAGGTTTGCCATGTGAACAGGTAGAAGAAAGATAATACTTGTTTCAGGGGTATAAGAGCACATGAACTGCCTGGTTACATCATTCATGTGCTGAAACACAGACCGTATTAAACCACATAACTTTGGAAGGGAAATTTTCCAGCTTTGACAGCGAGACCATCTCTACAGCACCAAATTATCATTTGCCTGCTGGGAATGCACAGGGACACATTATTTCCCCAAAGTGGTTCAGGCCTTGGACATTTGTTGGGAGTCTCCTGAAGCATGCAGGCTAGCTACAAGTGTTCATTAGTGACAAGGGGTTATTGGTTTAGATTAGACTGGCCAGCTTCCTTCTACTCTGTCTTGGCCAGACCTCTCAAAGAGTTTGCACTTCTCCATTCTCTGAGCAAGGAGGTGGCATGGACTATCCCCTGCTCTGCTTATCAGTAATGACAACTCAGGACAGCATTTTGTGGTGCTAGCCAGCCTAGGCAACCAGTTCTTGCTGGTTTACTGAACCACCCAGCTGAGAGTCAACGTGGTACAAGTATAGCTTTCCCTAATGTACATGTGAACTACCAGTTCAGGATCTAGCAGCTGCTTTGCACACAGTCTTGGCAAGACTGCCCTTTTTCCATCATGATGGCTCAACTCTTTCCTACTAGGAAAATTACTAAGGTTTGGCAGGTTAACTACTCCCTGCAGCAAAACATGACCACTATGCCTAACACCTACACTCAAGTGGCACATTACAGCCTCTGATATATCTCCCTTTTAAGTCATTGGATAAATACAAACGCTATTTCATTGCCGAAAATAGTAATTTCTGGTATTTACGGTATTAGTGTACTAAACATGTAATAAGCAATATTTTTAAAAAGCAAGCATACAAAGAAAAATCTGTTTCTCTCACAGAAGCATCTGTTCTGTGTCTGCAAGGGCACATTGAACACTCAGATTTAAAAAAATATTAATTATTCCATCATGGAAGGAAGGAGAGAAATAAGCGCATTTGCCAGAATAATGGCAACAATTTAGAGTACCATTTGTCTTAATATCTCTTACTCCCCACCATGAGACTGAGCTCATCTTGCATAGCATGGATAAGGCTGGGTTCTAGCAGTACAACAGAACAGGAGAGTTAGCTTTGTATTTTTACTACCAATACAACAGCAATAGAGAAAGAACATCTTTCTTCTTTAGTTCCTCTCAGTTTTTACCATCATGTAAGTTCCTTATGGAACTGGAAGAGTACATACCACCACTTGCTTAAGCATAGCTATGTTGCTGTTTCAGTGTCTGACCCTGCAAAGCTAAGTTTGGTATTCTAGAAACTTAAGGATGTTACCCAAAATAACCCTGAGGCTTTTATGATGAGATAAGCTTAGGAGTTGAGGTAAGGGAGTTTCAGGTGACAAGCAGATGGTTTATGTTGCCCAGCTGCATTATCAGTTCTCCATTTCAGTTCAGAGGAACACAATCATATCTTGAAAAGGGACTACACAAGCATAATGATTACTTCCATGGGATCACACTGCCTCTGCTAATCTCTACAGAAGTTTCCACTGCAGGTGTTACAAAGTCCTGAAGACTGGAATTTCTCCAGCATTACTTAACTGAGAGGCTAGAGCTTGTCCAGGCCCTGGAGGGTTTAGAAGCAAGCATGCTTTTTACAGTCCATTGATTTTTGATCCTAGAGCAGGAGCAGCAGCAGCAAGTAGACTGCCACATGCCCCTAGCTTTTATTTATCTTTGACCTGCTCAACCCCCATTGACTACTGGGATATAGAAGCAACAGCTTTTAGGACAGAATGAAAGCACAAAAACTTTCAACCTGAAAAGCAATTGTTGACTTTGTTTCTCATCTCCTTGGCTCACAAGTTGAGGTAAGCAGGGGCCCCTGACTTGGAGCAGCATGTAAAACAGAGTGCATCCCAGAAGAGACTGGCAGGCTCCAGCTCAGACCAGATACTATCTAACAGGCCTAGGACTGTGCCTCAACATGTTTTGAAGTCAAGTTGAGACCAGATAAGGGTCAGAGAGGGCAAAAATGGTTCTCTAGAAACTGCCACTATGATGTGAGTGAAAGAAATCATTTCTCATTTAACTGACTAATCTTCAGTAAGTTGAGGCAGATGTGTAGGCAGATATAAGAAAAAAAGAGTACCTTCAGTAACACTTAAAACCAAGCATTACTGTGTACCCCATCCCTATTTCTCCCCCCTCTGTACCTACACACACATTGGCCAATAAGCTCCACAAACACTTGTCAGCACTATTCAGATGCAAGAACTACTTGAGGCAAGCAGTGTTTAGCATAAGTTTATTTGCACAAGAATTTCAGAATCTTTAAGGTCCAAAACCCAGTTTCCAAGAATGAAAAGTGAACACCACAGTGCAGAACAGTAGACAAAGTTACTGTGACCAATCTCACATTTGGGCTCATCACAAATACAAGTATTTCTAGTACCTTGTTTTGCCAGCTTAAAAAAAAAAAAAAAAACACAAGCCAAAACCACACAACTCATTTCTTCCAAAAAGATATGAGAGATTTTCCAGGAGCTGACATCTTTTAATAGTAAAAAATAATAAGATATAAACACAGAAAAAAAGGCCTTCTAAATTTCAACAGAAAGTGCAAATTTAATTGGAAAGAGAGAAGCCCAATCCAAACACTTCAGCAACTGGCCTTCTCTTCCAATATGAGTGAAAAAAGAGTGCTCCAACTATTCCCCCCAAGGTTTCTACAGCTATAGCCTAGCATCCTACCTTATAACTAGTTTCACTGAAATTAAAGAACATATAAGAAACACACTTTACCATATTTAACAAATGGTTAAGTAGGGCTTAAATGCAAAGGCTAGAAATATTACTATCCATTTGGCTCTTCCAGTGCCCAAATTAGACCAAGCTGCCAGGGACTATGGTCAACTTATTGCTTATTCCTGTGCCTAGCAATTATGGCACCCTGATTCAATGAGCTGAGTGAGGAGGACAGTAAACAAGTACCATCAGTACACTGACAGCTTAGAATTGAAGCTCTTGTCCAAGTTCTTCTGAGAGGCCTTTTCCCAAGCACTCATATAGTGATAAGGAGAGATCACTACCAACATTAGCAGTTATTCTACTGGGTGATCAGAAACCCACAAAGCCTAGGCACAAAACATGCCAAATGCTTAACCCCAGAACTCAATCCCAAAATACAGGTCTTTAAATTTCAATATAAAGCTCTAGGTATTTGGACTAGATTTAAATATTACCTACTGCTTTGTAGACAAGATTAACATTAAAGTGTGAGGATCTTTTGAAAAATGGTTACTCAAAAGCAAGCAGTAGTCCTCAACCTCCAGCTTAGTAATTGACTGAACTAGCTGAGGACAAACACAGCAAACACAGCAACAGTTGAGCTAAGAGAGCATGAAACAGGCTTTACCTTACAACTTTTCAGAGTGACCACAGATCAGCACAAGGATTTTACCAGGGTGCCTAAAACCCAGTCTACTACTAGGTCTCATTGGTAGCATCATTATCAAATTAAAAAAAAAATATAACTTACTATGAGGAAATCCCACCAATAAACTGTCAGTCAAGGGGGATTTGGCAATAAATATTGACAACAGAATGCTTAGCCTCAGGCTGTCTTAGCTCAGCAGAGCTTATAAGCTATAGGAAGAACACAGATATTTTAAAACACATAGTAAAGTTTACTAGAAGCCTAGTCCTGAGTAAGGATGCACTGATACAAGACTTGCAGTCTAGTGTTACTGCTGCTTTGTTTTGATGCAATTTCTTAGAGAATGTGTTAGGGTAATGGTCTGGAGTATAGTAGTCTTTCTCTAACCCCGACTTGACACACAAGTGAGCAACAGAGGATAGAGCAAGTTTACAGAGGCATCATTAAGAACTGAAGGAAGACTGAATCAAGCAGGCAGCGTAGACTTGGCCTAGGGTCATCACCTTTTAACTTTTATCTAGCTCTCATCCTCATGTTGCTCCTTGCTACAGGGACCACCAGAAAGCTTAACTCGAAACAGCTAGCACACACCAAATTAAGCCATTGCAACATGCAACATCAGGATGCTAGAACAACTTGAAACAGAAAGGGGTAGACTGCTTGCAACACAGTGATGAAAAGCTACTGAGTATTCCAGTTTTACCCACCAAATCAGGATTATTTTGAAGGCAATGAGACAAACAGTGTCCTAGCAATCCCATTTACTGTAGGGCCAATGCAGTAGGTAGCACGCAGCTTCAGGATACAGTTTAACTATTCAAGAGCTTAACATCTAGCCAGGCTACAAAGCATCTATATTTCTAATACGCCAGAGCAATTTAAGAGACAGGGAACACAGCAGTCCTGCAAAGCTTAAACTCAGGAAGTCAGCTGTTCAGAAATCAGCCATTCAACATAAAGCTTCCTTACAGGCCTCAGCAACAATCTACATTAGCAAAAGCACAATATTTATGGCAGGAAGCTTAACTTCTCCATAGCCCTGTCTCAGTAGGAATCTATTAGAACCTTTTACAGTAGGTGCACCTGGCATGAGGTTCAGCAGCCAAGGCATTCAAAGACTAGTAAAGCATACATCTGTCTGTTTCAAGCTTGTGAGGGCTCCTGAGCATCTGACCACTTCTTCCACATGAGCTGATGCATAGGAACAGTTTCTAAAGAACAGCCATGACATCACACAAGACAGATCTGAGTCTAAGCTATTTGATACACAAATCAAACATGTCCCTCCAGGCAATGGTTTACTTCTGCAATGGGTATAGCTTAAATTGGATTTAAAACATCTATTTAAGAGATTATAACAATTACAAACTCCTGAGCAAAAGACTTCCTTCTTCCTAGTGACACTCTATACTAGACCAAGTATTGCCTTGCATGCAGAAGTTATTCATGCCTAGGTTTGCATTCCAGCAGTAAACCTGCACTAAGTTTAACACCCATGATAACGCTCGCGTCATTATAGTTTTTTAAAAAGCCTTCCAAATAGTCAGTCTTGGGTGAGAGATGCCTTGTCTATAAGCTGCATCAAGTCCAAGCCACAGTTAATAAAAAACACTGGGTTTACTTTCGAGTTTAGCTACTTTGGCTGCCTACTCAGGAAGCCTTTAATAAAAAAAATACAACAGAAGACACCAAATTATTTGTCTATTTGGTACTGAAGTTGCTTATAAGACTGTTCAAAAAAATTAAGCTAAAGCATGCTTGGCAACAGTCTGCTTTCTAGATTGTATCCCTGCCTTCCTAAGCTAAATTAAGAAGTCTGAATGAAAAGAGTAGCCTTGATGCTCTGAGGGAGTCTTTATGAAGTAGTTACAAAAAGTGAGAAAACTTGCAATGTAACTGCAAGTTTTTACTCCTATGAGGAACAGGTAGTTTTTTTGCTGCCATGTAAGTGCTGCACTGCTGTTTTCCACCTTGAATAGCAACCATACACTTGTTTTGCCTGCTTTCTGCTTTACCTTTTAAGCTTAAATCATTTGTTTGATGAGGCACTTTGGTCTCACAAGCTTACAGAGGGATAGAAGTCATAAAAAAAGGTTTATCAAACAAATACTCTTAAACATTGCACCACTACATATTAAATAGCTCTAAGATTTGCCTTTCTAGTCTACTTCTCTTATTAAAGTGAAGGAAACTCAAGATCATTTCCTATACATGCATTTTACTATTGCAATTCAGTGAAAGTCATTCAGTTAAAATACTAGGAGCGCTATATACATAACTGAAGAATTTTTAACCTTCCTTGTAAAGCATAGGCATTTCAAAGCAGCAAGTTCAGCACATACTCCTTGGGAAGGTCAGCCCCCTACACCTCCAAGGCAGTACACACTCCTCCAGAACCTATTCTGAAAACAGGCACAGACTTGCACCATATACAGCCTCCGGGGAGAGCTCTGCTTAGGGTTAATATACCTCTTTAAGTGAGAGTTAAGACCAGTAAAGAGGAAGATTTTGACTCCAACCACTCCAAATACCATCTCATACAGTGACCAGGCGATACTGATAAACTAGTAAACTCAAACCTTAAGTGGTGACAGAAGGACAAGCCTTCAGGACCTGCCTGAAGTTGTACAAGAAGAAATTTATTTTACAAGGTACTTCAGAAATGCATACTGTGGCAGAAGTGCACATCATCCTGCAGCTTTCAGTGGGGGTCTTGGGGGTTTTTTTGTTTGGTTGGGTGGATTTTTTTTTTGCTTGCTGTGGACCTGTGAGGAAGAAGGTTGGGATAAACCTCAGTGTAAGAGCTGCTTACTGCTTTCCAATTGTGCCAATAATTGTTTTGAAAGATGCAGTCAAAAAGATCTTATCTCGAGCCTGGACTTAACAGTGTTTTTCCATCCTAACTATTCAAACTATGGTTCCAATTCTACTTAAGGCTTCAACGCCTCCTTTCAAGGACTTTTCACATTAGCAAGCTTTAGATTGTGTTTTGGTGCATGTTTAGAGATGCCACCTTCCAAATTTCTGTACTGAATAAAGATTTAGCCAGCTTATGCTTTGGAGATAGACTTACTAATTCATTTTCAACTTCCAATAAATTAATCTTGAACTTGAGGCAGGACCTTATATCCCTAGGTACAATAGGAAACAACATCTAGGCCCTCTACAAGACAGACACTATCCATATAGTTACCAGTTCTACACAGCCGGAAAGTAGAAGGAGCTCAGGCATGAGCCCACTCTTGCACAATTAGTTCAGTAGAAAGTTAGCCAGAACTTGAACTGAGGAAGTGTAGAGTAGTGAGGTTAGGGAATGGAAAGCAGAGTTTTGCTGCTATTCCAGGAGTGGCTTCTGCTCTGCTCAAGGCATTTTATAGTCTTTCCCCTATTAACTAACCCAGTTCACTGAATACTCCACTTAGATCACATGTTAATAGTCACTTCCAGAACTAGTACAGTTTTGTAGCTACTTCTCCTAACATTTGACTGCTGGTTCTCTTCTCCTAATGAAGAGGTAATAAGGCTTCTTGGCATTTGTAAAGACATATGGAAAGGTCCATAGCAGGTCACCTGGCTGCATATTCCTACTGCACACCAGGAAATGGACAATCCAATGCAGTCTGACAGTTATTACTTGTCTATATACACTCAACATCTTGGCCTTCAGTAACCTCCATTCAAGAACACTCAAGTGAAGCAATCAATTGCAAGGCAACCAGGTGGGGTAGGACTGGCTGTATGGCACAGGAGCATTTGCAAGATAGTAGTTGCTGAAGTTTACATCACTAACATAAGGTGCTGGCTGGTAGTAACACGTAACATTAGTAGCATTAGGGATGATGTTTTGTTCCGCCAGCACTTTGAGTGCCAGCAGAGAAATCAAGTTGAGAGTCTGCCTTCGCTCGTGTCCCATGAGACAGACTGTGCTCTCATTCACCACCCTGCGCAGAATCATGAGGTAGTCATACTTGCTCCTTTCTTCTTTGGAGAAGTGGTTCTGGAGGTAGGTTTCTAGTTTGCGCTGCTGATCCAGGATGTCTGGAAAGTCTATGAAGAACCGGGAGCACATGTAGCGCTCTAATGTTTTGATCTCATCCTTATCCATGGGCCTGAAGTCTCGTACTAAGAGGTTACTATACTTCAGAAGGCCACCACCTCGGATCTCTTCAGGATTTTTGGTAGCTATCAGTTTGTTCTGGAGGTGATCAAAAGCTGCTTCAAAGTCTCCATACATGCTTTCCCCAATCACAGTTGGATGGAAGTGCTCTGACATGGGGGTTTCTGAGTAGTCATAGTAAAAGAGTAGGGAGTCCAGTATGATTTGGAAGGAGTCCACACTGAACTCAAACTGCCGTCGTATGCAGTCTACAAACTTCAGCTCCACATTCCTGCCATGTTTGTTGGAAAGTGATATCAAGCTCCAACGGTCAGACTCTGTGTACACTTTGACTAGCTTCTGGATGTAGGCTTCCTTCAGTGTTACTGGACTGATTTTTAGCTTGCTTACTCTTTCTGGCAAGAAATTCAAGAGGGATCGCAACACCACATCTCGAACTAACTGAAAGTCTGCCTCACTTGGAAGAGAAACTTGAAAAATGAGATCCAGATCTTTGCATCCCAACCCGTTATCCTTGACCAGGACATGACCAGCTGCAGAGCCATTCAGACGGACATCATGTACCACAATACCTGCTTCAGTCAGCCTACTCCGAACAGTCTGAACAATGTCCTTCAGAGTAATCTTCAGCGTTGGGAAGTTACCTCGCCCATGGATTGGAACCACCTCTGTAAGAACCTCATGCAGACGGCTCACCTGCTCCCAGTTCAGTACACTGCATGACATGCAGTCCGTGTTACTTCCTTTGCCTGCCATCTTAAGGTTTCTCTTCTCCAAAGAAACTGCAGGGAGATGGAACATAAAAAAAGACAAGTCAGACCTTCTGTTTATACTTCCTAGATATATCCTATGCTCTGCTTTTCTGTCTACACCCACACACAAATTAGAAAAATAATTCTATGTGCCAATGACTATCAGGAAGCCTTTCACCTGAAATTATACACAGCTGCTCTATTGGTACAGGCAAAAAACTTAATCGTCATTGTCCCTCTTCTGGTGAGGTGGAGCTAAGTACTTCAACAAAGCAGTTTGTGTCAATGAAGATGATACATAAGCTTTACCTAAATTTAAGATCATCTGCAGCACTAGCTGAAGCCAGATGAGCCATAAGTGCAGAGCACTTCTGAAAGTTAAGCTTTAAACTTGTTTCATTATACATAAAGGTCAAACTGTTCTCTCCAAATAACACAACAGTGGAAGACACTCAGGTGTTAGTTTCAGGGCTTAGACATCCAATCCACTGAAAGCTCTTTAATTATGCCAGAGGTACAAGATTTCTTCCTTTTCATAGTTTTTCCTTTTTCAACCACCCAGCATCTACCACTCATACCACCTTGCTCTTGCAAAAAGCCACAGCACTTCAGCATCCTGGACAGAATTTCAGCTGCAAAGTCAGATAACTATTCAGCTTCCACTCCAATCTTTGTAAGCAACTCTTTACTCTTTTTCAGCTACACTGCATAATCAAACTGACTTTTTGGAAATATTCATGCTTGCCCCAACCTTTTACTCATTTGTGGAGGGCAAGCAAGCTTGTAAGAGCTGGCATACATATGATGTATATCATATCTTAGTGTTGCTTTTTAACACTGACTTGAGAAACTCAGTGACCAGACTCAGTCACAGCCTTGCCTGAACTTTTGCACTTCTTAAGGAGTCTTGTCGCAGCTTACTAAATCATTCTTTTTTGCTTAAGTGGCTTGTTTTGAAGTATGTAGATACCTACATATGTTCTACATTCACGCAACTCCAACTGGTATTAATACACTTTTGTCTTTTTAAGTATTCCAGGTTTCTATTGTGGCCAGGTGCTTCCTGACAGCTACAGTCTAATTGGGGCCTCACCCTCTGCCCTAAGTACTTGTGAAGAATGCAGCTGACAGGGCCAAAGCAGTCAGACTTAATACAGTTAACTCTTGCCTGCCAGGAGTTGTTTAAAATTCAGCCATAGAGTTTCCCGATATGCATCACAGTGCATGGTACACTTTTTAAGCAAAATTCAAGGAACAGCTATTGTCATTTCATTACTGCTTTTCATTTTTTGACCAGCTTATTTGACCTGTAACTTCCTCCTCCACAGAAGAGGAGAGTCAAATCCTAGACAACATATACAGTAAGGTAAAAATGCTCCTGATGAATCAATTTCTGCCCTTGATCATGAGCTGCTGGACTACAAGCTCTGCTGCTGTCAGTCACATCAGCTCCAGGAGGCACAAAACAAACCTGTGATTTGTAAAGTGATTAGTCCAGAACAAATAGAGGGTTTCTTCAAACTCAATGCTTCAACACAGCATAAACCTAAAGGCACCAAGCCTGCCAGCAGTTGCCCTCAGACATTTCAAGCACATTGAAGTACATTTTCATCATAAAACTACTGTGCTTCCATTAAACCCTTCAGATCGCTAAAGAACACAAGAACCTTCAATGACTTCCAGCCTAAGCTGCAAGTGCTTTCAGCTACTACCTCTGAAAGCGTTCCCTCTCCCCCCTCCCCTTTGTAGCCTTCTCAGCAGCCATGACAACACACGCAGCACACTCAGAGACCAACCAGAAAGGACTGGGAGTAGGGCTTCCCACCCCACCAAACGCACTTTGTTCTGCTTCGTGATCATCACCTGTAAGAATAACGTACACTACTGCCCTTTATGGGGGGGAGATTAAACATTTCATTCCCAGTTCAGCAGAGGGTTTAATTCTCAGGTGTCAACCTTAGACCCCCACCTGAGAAGCCTTCCACCCCCAAATCACTCACGTTTGCTTGCTCTGCAAGATTTTTGTTAGTGACAACAGGATCTTAGCAACTTTAATGTATTTGAGACAACAGCAGTTTGCATGTCTCCTGGTTCAGCGCCAAGACTTTCCATCATAAAAGGATCCCATACCTGAAGATGCTCATTCACTGGGAAGAAAACAACTCTGAAGCCAAGGTAGGCACTACCTATTTTTAATACCAAGCGTAAAGAGTATTGTAGCTTCCCTTGGATGCAACCCTCAGATCAGGAGCAGCGAGCACAACGTCCCCTCACCTTTGTCACGATGAAGCATGTCACTCTGCAGCACCAGTTTTTCCCTAGAGGGCGTTATAATTTGACACAACACCTAAAAGAAATTTAGGCAGCCGTACCTGCCGCAAGCACTACCCCTAGGACAGTCCGGTGTTACCGGTCCCCTCCCAGCCCGAGCGGCGCTGGCGGCGGGGGGTGCTCAGCTTCCTCCTAGCGGCGTTTGCTCCTGAGAGGAGCGCTGAGCGCGCTACGGCGGCGCGAGAGGACAGGTCAGCGGGCGCGCCGCAGCCTCGGGCCTGCGCTCGCTCGGCGCACGCGGAACGTGCCGTTAAAGCCGTTTTAAACACTGATCACTTGAAAAAGCGTTACCGAGCGCTTGCCTCGAGGGGATTCTTCATGTAAGTGACCCCCCCGCCCGCCACACCTCGGAGCGGAGCCGAGACCCGAGCAGCCGCATCCCCCCAACCAGACCCGGCCCGGCCGCTCACCGGTCAGTTCAGCCGCGCCACGTACCCCGAACGACTGCTCCAGCCCCACACGTGCACCTCCCACCCCCTGCGCCCGCGTTTATCACCGCGCCGCCGTCCCGCCACGCCCCCCTCCGCGTGAGGTAACGGGAAGGCGGGGCGCCAGGCGGCGGCCCTAGTAACGGCCGCTGCGCTGGGCTCCCCCCGCCCTGGCGCGGGGGCGGGTTTGGCCGCCGTTCGGGCCGCCGGGCTCTCGACCCAGGAGCCCGGCGGGGATCAGGGTGGAGAAGAGGACGAGGGTGGCCGCCCGCGCCATGGAGCCCTCACCCCCGCCTCCACGGGCTTGCCCCGCAGCCGCCCCTCCGCAGGTGGCGGCGGGAGGCCCCCAGCGGTCGCTGCTCGCCTCCCCCTCATATGCCTAGGACCGCACGCTGAAGGGAAGGGAATGGCCTAGGCATTTCAAAGGACTAACGGAAGGCAAGGAAGCGGACTACTCGGAAAAGCAGGCTGGTACCTTGTCTTGGGCAGAACAACTGACAGCATAGATCCCAAACTTCCAGACTTGGCTCAAGAGTTTGCGCTGGGAACGGCTAAACTAGTGGTTAATAACAAAAACTCCAAGGATGCGCTCACAAGGACAGGGCAAAGGTGTTGAGACAGCGTGCTACTGAAAACCACAGCTGATGGGCTGTGGGAGGCACTGGAGACATGGAGGAGAACGGAACAATTAGACACGCAGCAATTAATAACTTGGAGATACAGCGTAATAAAAATTGGCTGGCGTTTAATAGTACGTGGTGCAAGATCATGCGCTGCAGGGATAAATGCCACAATTTCTGGTGTAAACCCTCAATGTTTCAGCAAAAGGGGAGAGAAAGGACGTGGGGTATTCACTGTTTGTAGGTTAATCATGAATCAGTAAAGGGGAAAAAAGCAAAACTGATCCTAGGACAGACCAGCTGACATATTTCTAGTATAACTAAAAAAGTATTTACAAAGCATTGGAAAAAAAAAAAACAACTCATCTGTTACACTGTTTGGTCATACACAGTCAAGAAAGATGAATTAAAACCTGCACAGACACGGACAGCAGACCTTGTAAGAGGAAACTGAAAAGCTCCTCTTTGCAGTGCAAACACAAACAGACCTGCCTTGTTTCACCAACAAAGCCAAAGCTGAGCAGGAATATGGGTGGGATGGTTATTTATTTATTTATTTTTCCCTGATAGCGCACCATTGGGATAAATAACAGAAAACAGAAAAAATGAGCTATTTAAATTAAAGGATAACATTGACACAAGAATGAGATTCATAGCAAGTTACCATCTTCTTATCCAATGAGATAATAATGAATTCAGAACATTGCAGGAGGGAGGGAGGGGAATAAAACTAATGCATTTCAAGATGGACCTAGAAATATGTAATATGTAATATGTAATGTGATATGGTTGTCTGTGGTGGCATGGAGTTGGACCTGAGGATCCAGATCTCTCTAATGTTTTTTTCCCTGTGTTTCTAAAACAAGAAGGAGAAATAAGGAACTCAAAAAGAAGTAGCAGCAGAAATGACGGAGGCACCAGTAAGGAAATGTCTCACTCGGAGGTTAAAATAGTGAATGGTCTCCCCTCTTAAGAATATTTATTTAACAATATTTCTGCCTCAAATACTATTGTCTTATGACAATAACTGATTATTTTGGACAGTATATTTTCTGTTGCCCTATGGGCAAACAGCAATTAAATTACATGTTTAAAAATATTTTCTATTTGTAATATTCATTAGATACTAAGAAAGGCAAAGATAGCAGCACATACTACTATTACAGATGTTAAAAGTATTAATAAAAGGTTCACACTTTACATTATTTTTTACAAGTTCTTGTTTCACAAACATGTTTGTGAAAACAAAGATGTATCTCAACCATATCTTAAAGATCAGATATCTGAGGTGTTTTCTGCCTCCTCTGACTTGCAGACCTCGAGTACTTGTCAGTGGAAGTGCAGCATTCTCTGTAGTGAATTTAAACCTCCTGACAATACACTTGTTCTTTTTAATTGCTTTTCCTTGGTCCCACTGAAAAGGTTTGTGGGACAGGATTTGGAAATGCCATTTAAATCCCGCTGGACCAGACTCCTGGGTAGGTTGCAGGAATAATGAAGAATGCATCTTTGTGTAATCAATGTCTAGGAGAACGAGCCCATTTACCCCAGATGAAAGCCAGACTTCTGCTGTCCATCTGATTGCATCTGTGTGGTGGATTACTGTGCTGTGAGGGTGGAAAACATGGAAGCACACAGCCCACTGGTGAGACAAGAGATTAAAAAACATGGGTTGCTGCTAGGGTGCTGTGGCTGCTGAGGTGGCTCTGACGTGGGTCCAGACCCAGCTCCAGGGTACAGTCTTAATGTTTAATGTTTATTTAGGGCTGACTTTCCCACTGTCAGCAGTAACTCTGAGTCCAGGGAGAAGTAATGGATTATCCCAATGTTTGCAAGCCATCCATTCTCTGAAAGCTACTGGGATACAGGCAAATTCCTGCCAAGAGGCACTGAGCTGCATGAGCCATGGTCTCCCTCTGCCCTCGGATAACCACCATCTCCCCTTCTGCCACAGCTGCTCCATCCCTCATCTCTGCCCGTGTCCCCAGCACCTCCTCCCAGCTACAGTCTCTCTTTTCCTGTGCCCATAGCTACCCTGTGGTGTACTCCCCTTCAGGATACACACCGCAGGACCTGTTTCAAAGGGTTTTCAAAAGAGAAGATGGAGAAGGAAGAAGGACCAAATGTCTCCTGGGATGGCAGTGTGACAGGGGGAAAAGGGTCTGAGAGCTGCCGAAACAGAGGCAAGTACAGAGTTTTAGTAACACAGTGCAACTTGTTCATTTTAATCCAGTAAATAGGGCAGCAAATTTGGCAGAAGAAATGCATTTAAAAACTTGTAAGTCAGCTCAGTGACCTGGCGCTGTCAGGTTAGTTTCCTTACGTGATGCATTGCTGAACGTAATGTGTCATTATAAATCTTGGTTGCTACAGCTGTTAAAGGCATAAAGTGAAGCAGAGTTATTAATACCCAGTAGTAGTAGTTGTCATGCTCCATTCTGTAATTGAGCATCAAACCTGCAGTTGGGAAACTCTTCTTTTTTGTCTGACATGTGGAGTAACCGCATGTCTGCAGATGCTGAGAGCACAGAGACAGGCAGAAATGTATCATTTACGCAGGGCTATGGTGAAATCCTCCTGCAGAGTATCAAGAGTGAGCCCCTTTCTCTGTTGCTAGCTGCCTTTACAGGCCTTTGAGGCTTCCTGCAGGGTGATGCGGCAATCCTTCCTCCCGATACATGGATAAAAGTACACATGCAAAGTCCAGTATAGACATGCAGAGTGTACTAATGCAGGGAACAGCAGTCTTTCAAAAATCTGAGGTTAAATTTGCTGCTAGAAGCACAGCAACAGCTGGGAAGTTTCTGATCCAAGGGATGAGATGCTACTGCGTAGGGCTTCTCAGCTCCCACTGAGTTCTGAGCTCAGCTTAAGATGAGACATTCCTTCTCCAGGAGGCAAGAAATGCCACCAGGCCCCTTCACCAGCAGGACTTGTGCAAAGTGGGAGCTCCAATCTTCTGCTGCATTTAGACCTGAGGAGGACACAGAAACCCAGAGCTGCTGTCTCTCCCTAATGTGTTTTTGAAGATGTCCCCACCTATTAGCCCTTCCACTGCTTTGCTCTGTGCCACCTCTGGCAACTCAGGCTGTGGGCTTCAGACTCTTCTTATTAAGCCTCCTGATGTATACACCCAAAACTGCTTAAAAGCCTGAAAGAACGGAACCACTTGAATGTGTGACGAAATACACAGGTCAAATTTTTCCAGTAGGGATGAGCTGGCTATGCCTCTGCCCAGGCCCCCACCACTTTTGCTTCCACAGCACTAGACTCAGTTTTGCCAATCCAGTTGTGCTGCAAGGCTCCAGAGCGAGCAGCCCAGGGAAGCCCGGCATTTTCTTTTCCCTTACAAAGTAACAGGGTGGACACACGCTGAGATGGAATGCACTCACTGGAGCGAGTGGGCAGTGGCCCATCATCTGACTTGTTTTTTCCTCGCACCTGAGCTCTCCCCAACTGCTTAATTAGTCACACGGTTTCCTGGAACCTGGGGGAGAACAAACCGTCAAAAATTTCAGTGGTACAAGAGAAGACAAAGTCTGATTGGGGGAGGCGGAGGTGGGGGCAGAACAAGGGTTTGCAAATCAGACTAAAAAAAAAATTTACTCTGTTTTGGGAGTTGTGAGGAAACTCAGGACACGTCACCTCAGGCTGCAGGTGGCAAACACAGCAAACAGGAGTACACAGAAACAGCAACACTGAGGGAGTGCAGCCTCATCATGTGAAGCTCTTAGGTGCCAAGCTGCCCATGGGCTCTGCCCTATAGATTTTGTACTTTCCCCCACTGCAAGTTTTCACATCTTTTTTTCACATTCCCTTGTCATCCCTCCCACCTTCACAGGAAGGAGCAACCATGTAGAGGAGTGTAGTGGTCATACCACCAACCCCTTGGGAGTCTGCATCTACAAACCCTACCTTTTGACTCTGCCACTGGTTTTAGTTGCACACAGTACTGTTTGTCCCTACAGATTCACAGATTTGAACAGAGACGATTAACCACCTCTTAGTACTCGTAATCCTTGGGTAGTATAATCACACCGTAAAACTCATAGTCCCTTCAATAACTTGCCCTTACCTGCAGACTTTCTTCAGATCGCCCAAGAGATGGAAACGCCGAGAGTGTTTCCCCATGGTACTCTGCTGCACTTATCTGCTTTCACAGTTAAAGGTCCATATACAGTTTGCTCTGTTTTTAATCTCCACCGGTCTTTCTTTTCAGTATGATTTTTTTCCCTGCAAGATTGTAGGAACTGTTATTGAAAAGCTGTCTGCATGCTTTAATTTTTTTTCAGTAGGCCCTTTATTTCTAGCTGGTGATCATGGCAACCAGAAAAGGGGGACAGTACAGATAATGCAGTTATGTATCTTAAATTAATCTACATGAGAGCTGTCAGAGACTCTCCATCCTCAGACACACAGTCACACCCTTTGCTTTGGGTCAGGTTTACGTGATTTAAAACTAATCCATCCAAAGAGGGGATTTGCCTTTGGCTGGAGCAGCTTGCCAGCTGGGCCATCACACAACCACAGAGACACTAGGGCAAGCACAGGATGTGAAGGAGGATGACAGCAATTGTTAAGCCATGGTGGACTGGCACTCTCAGAGCCTTGGGGCCCATCTCAACTACAAAGAGCTGTCGTGGTCTGCTCGGTGGGTCACCCACACCACATGGAAGCTCTACAGCTCTGGAAGCTGCTGTCCCACTATCCATCTCCCACCCAGGATGACAAGTGGTGCATGATCTCTGCTGGTACTGGTGAGGGAGTCCTTGAGGAGCACAGGGGTAGCATCCCCAGCAGGATCTTCTGCAGCGTGACAGCTGCTCCCCGGTACCCCAGCTCCATCCACCTCTCCCGTGGGAAGGGCATAACAATCTCACCTCTCACCAGGTTTCAGTCTCACCCTATCAGTCTGAGGTGACTACTGGTCTCATCTCCTCTGTGGCCAGCTGGCATCCTGCAAGGATCCAAGAGGCCCTTTTGCAGACTGTTTTTGCAACAGTTTTGCCTACAGCTGTGTGTTGTACAGAGCTGTGCTAGAACAATCCTCCCAGTGAAAGATAATCAGGGCTTTCAGGCTCTCTTATCTCATACAGGGAAGGTAGGATAAGGTTACACATCCCACATGAGGAGATAGCTTTACCATAGCACTTTCTAAGGAAATCAGACATTTTACCGCTGTTCAGCAGCTTGCAAAGTCTGGCCTGTGCTGGGTAAAACTTGCAGCTACATGGTAGAGATCCCTTTGGACAAAAAGGCTTGAGGAGGAAGTGAGCAGTGGGGTCTTTGGAGACAAGAAGGAAAAGTGAAGACTGGTGATGTACTGTGTGGTGAAGTTTTGCACAGGTGTCCTGCTAAGAGCTAAGGGAAAGTATCCTTGCCTACAGGAGAAGTGAGTGCTCTGTCTCCTGTTGCTACAGAACAGACCTGAAGCTTATGATGGGCAGAAAAAATGTGGTGGCACTAAGCTTTCTGCATTGCCCTATAGTCTTCAGTTGTGTCACATGGAACTAACCTTGGAATTGAGGAAGATTACCAGAAGATATGACACCTCTTGTCTACACCACATTGGATTTCAGTGCTGAATCATACAAGTCATAGCTCAGTTAAGGGTAAGGGATCAGAATAAAAATCTGGATTTAGTTACAATCCCTATTTTGCCCGTCAGATTCTACTCATTGTATGAGAGCTACTACAAAACAGAGGAGTGGGGCAGTTTTCAAGCCGGGCCAGACATCTGATTTTCAGTGGCAAGAGCCTATTCAGATGTTTCACACAAAGCCAGTAAGGAATTATTTGTTTAGGTTGCAATGGGAAGTGTAACAAGTTCATAAGGTGCATAACAAGAAACGTTCACAGGGATGCAAAACCTGTTTAAAAAGGGACTTGCATTTTGAGTCTTGAATGAGAAACCTCAATCTAGAGCTAAGGCTAACTGCTCTCAGCTTTCTTCTGCGTGCTGACTGCACTCCCGCTTAGGTGGATGTGGCCGTTCACAGATCTCAGCAGCAAACCGATGCATTTCCCAGCAGATTTTCCATGTGCTTGATTTCCTATAGGCAAACTCAGCTTGCACTGACCATCCTGCAAAGCAGCTGGGTACCCCACAGTAAGTGAAGGCTCCTCACAGCCCCGCTGTTTGGTTTTAGTCTCCAAGCCAGCGATTCACAACCATGAATCTGGATCCTGTTGTGGCTTTTCCAGGCTTCCCAGATAACTCCTCCTCTAGGCCTCCTTTCTGCACCATACTTGGTATTGGCATCACAGGACTACCCCGAGGAGGGAGGACAGCAGAGATCAGAATCGGGAAGTTCAGACACTGGTTTCCTGGGGTGCTCACCTCTGAGGTATCTGTTTTAACCCCCACTGGAGGTTGCACAGAAGAAACCAGTTATTCGAAGACCTCTCAGAGTGTCAGTGTTGTTCCCTCATCTCCAAAGTGAAAAAAAAAAAATTCACTGCAAAACACACCAACAGTAGCAAATGGATGCCTCAGAACCACAAGATTAATTTAAAAAATAATGGGATTTTAATAACATATTGGGACATTCTTAAACTATATGGTTCTGTTTTCTGAGCATTTGCAAAGAGTTAGGATGGGGGGCTGGGAGATTTGGAAAAGGACGAAGCGAGACTGACAGTGGCGGCTGTAGGGACGGGAGAATTCACCGGTCTTCACGGATACGTGATTATTATGGAAATTATCACTTTGTTTATTATATTTATTATACTCTAAGGAAATAAGAAAGCAGCGCCCTCACAGCAGTAACGACAGGTGTGTCGTGCCCGCCAAGGCCGCCGGCCCGCCATGGTTCCCAGCAGGGATTTCCACAGCCGCCGCTGCCGGGCCCCCCGCCCGCCCCCGCCACTCGTGGCCTCCGGACCCGCCGCTCTCCCCAGGCGGCTCCCGGCTGGCCCCTGCCGGCGGCGCCGGGGCCGTGCCCGCGAAGGGCCGGGGAGCCCGGGCCCAGCGTGCCACCTCCCAGCGACAACGCGATCCCCACTTCCGGGCCCTCGGCAGCCGCCATATTGGGAGTGGCGGCCGCGCCCCTGCCATGTTGGGGGCGGTGCCGTGCCCAGTCACGGCAAGGCAGCCGCCATGTTGGTGGCTCCGGGTTGTCGGGGTGGAGGGATGGTGCCGGTACTGCCGGGGCTCTACGTGGGCGGCGCGGAGTCGTGTTCGTCCCCAGAGTCACTGGCGGCGGCGGGGGTGGTGGCGGTGCTGACGGTAGATGCGGAGGAGCCGCCGGCGGTGCCGGGGGTGCGGGTCATGCACGTCCGGGCGCGGGACGAGCCCGGCACCGACCTGCTGAGCCGCTTGGACGACTGCGCCGCCTTCATTGGCGCGGCGCGGGCAGGCGGTGGCGCCGTCCTCGTCCGCTGGTGAGGGCCAGGGCGGCGGGGGCGGGGGGCTGGCCGCCCAGCCCCGGGCAGCGCTCCTCACGGGCGGCCTGTCCTACCGTTGCCTTGCAGCCAGGCCGGAGTGAGCCGCAGCGTGGCCGTGGTGACCGCTTACCTCATGAAGACCGAGGGACTGAGCTGGCAGGAGGCCTACGCCGCCGTCAGGGCCGCCAAACCCGACGCCGAGTGGGTCCCCGGTCCCCGCCCGCTTCCCGCTGTCCCCCGCCCGCCTGGCGCCCCCTCAGCCCCTTCTCTTCTCGTCCCCGCCACAGGGTGAACCCCGGTTTTCAGGAGCAGCTGAAGCTGTACGAGGCCATGGGTTGCGCTGTGAACAGCGGCAGCGCCCTTTACAAGCGGTACCGGCTGCAGATACTCACGGAGAAGTACCCCGGTGAGTGGCGGGGGAGGCGGCGGGACCGAGCCGGGGCGGGGGCTTGGGGGGAAGCTTGGGGCAGTCTCCCATGGAGGGTGGTCCCTGGTGGGTCCAGTCTATCCTGAAATGAACACAGAAGGCCCTGTCAGAGGTGGTTGACTTCTGAGTGTTGTCTTCAAAGCAGCCAAGCCTTGAGTTGGCCAGGCAAACATTTTTTTCATCATAGTGGTTCTAGAGAGTTGTAGCTCGTCAGTGGGGAAAAAAGTGTCCTTGAGATACGCCTGAGAAATTAGATCCATAGGAACTGTGGTCTTCAGCAAAGTTCAGAAATGGTAAAGGTCAATTTGATGTGTCCTCTGATTTTTATGTACCTGGCTAGGCAAACTTAACATTCTCTAAAAATAAGCCAATGGAATTAAAAAAATTATGAATGCAAAACCGAGATAAAGTTTAAATCAAGGTATGAAGTAAACTTTCATACTTTAATTGAAGAAGGTTGACTGTAGTAGGTATGTGTGCATATGTGAAATTCTATAATTTCTATAAAACATAGCTGTTTTGCAAGATCTCAGTGTTGCATATTCAGCATGACAGTGCGCTCTCCATTTATGTCACTCTCCTTAGCAGTTCCCATTCATAAGCTGACTTTCTGTATGTGCACTAATAGATTGGCAGAACTCCTGTGCCTTTACTTTCTGTTTAAGTAAGAACATAAAGCAAAATGCAACTATTTTACTGTTGCTAAGGCCAAAGTCTAGATCCCAATTCCTTGCATTAAGTGAATCCCAATCTTGGGTGTGGTGGGATGAGGCTCTTTCATTTTCAGCTTATCTAATGGAATTGGTGAGTGGCCAAACAAATGCAAAGATTCTGCATTCTGTGACTGGGGCAGAGGCGCAGTGCTGTCTCGTCCCACAGAAATCCAGCGTGTCTGTGTTGATGAGATTCACAACTTGGTACTGACCCCTCCGCAGAACTTCAGGACTTGCCCCGAGAAGTCTTTGCTGTTGATCCAACCAGTATATGTTCAACTCCAAACACAGAGGTTCTCTACAGGTGCAGGAAATGCAGGTACTGAACCTTTTCTATTTCTCCATTAAATGTCTTTTTGAAATTGATTCAAGAGAAAAATAGCCCATGTAAATCAGTGGGCATGTCATTATTGTCAGAACAGGGATGAGGTCTTCCCTAAGTTTTCATACAGTGTATGCCACAAAAAATTAGTCAAATGAAAGTCTTATGAAATACAAATCTTTTGCTCCTTTATGTTGTGCAGCACTTGTGTGGCCTAACCTGCCATGTTCTATAGGCAGGCATAATTCCACTGGGCTCTGGGAAGTTGCTTGCTCTGAAACCATAACTTCTAGTTTGTTTTTGACAATCAGTTTCTCTAGAAGAACCTTGTAGATTTTGGGGATTTACTACATTTTTAACTACCTTTTATGGATTATTTAAAGTGAAATTGAATAATCCCACTATTTCCTAGGTGTAGGTTTCTTCAAGCATATGAGTGCAGATTTAAAGTTTTAGTAAGCAGTAATTGTTTAAAAATAGATTTATATTAGAGACAGCATATAGCTGTGGGGTAGCTATTTTCTATTGTCTGTAGGTTTCCCCACTAGAAACCCAATTATTCTACTTCTTTTTTCCACTCTGTTGTGGAGGGCAGGCGTGCTCTGTTCCGTAGCTCCAGCATTTTGTCCCACATGGAAGGAAGCGGACCGACGGCCTTTGCCCACAAGAGGATAACGAACTCTGCTCAGCTTTGTGGTGATGGCCGTGAAAAATGTACATCTTACTTCACCGAGCCTGTGCAGTGGATGGAGCCAGCATTGCTCGGAGTAATGGAAGGACAGGTGAAGGGGAGCACGCGCTTCATTGTTTGGATGTTTTTTTTGCAAAGGGAGAACAAACTGTTTCTATTTCCTGATGCAAAAGCCCTCACACGAGATCCTAGGTTTCCCAGCCTTTCTGGTGTGAATTTTGCAGCTTATGAACGGATTCTTAAATGTTAAATATCCTTTCATAATGAAATAAGCTAGTGATCTTGCTGGACTGAGAACACCAGCCAGGGTGTTGGACAGGGGTTTATCTGCTGTTTGTTTTTAGTATGAGAAGAGAGTTTATGGGACTTAAAATAACCTGTTGTGGTCTCAGGCTGACTGAAGCTTTCTGGAGAGTGGCAAGACTGTCCTGGAACCACACCAGGTCAGAGCAGCTGCATGTCCACACCCTCCTTTCTGCCAGCACAGCTGCCTGCTTCGCCCCAGAGCTATACAGCAGTGCCAGTTCAGGTTTTTTGCCTGTTTTTCATCCCCGTGAAGTGTTGAAAGGGAAGGAGCTGGCTGAGTACAGGTTGCCACAATTTAATGTACGATAGAAGCACATTTTAGATAGACCTGCATCTGCCTGTGCCTTAGACTGTGTTCTTCTTGCAGCTTCTGTGTCCCAAATGCACATCGAAGCTGGGCTCCTTCAGCTGGCGGGGTGAGCAGTGTTCCTGTGGCCGCTGGGTGACTCCAGCCTTCCAGATCCACAAAAGTAGAGTGGATGAAGTCAGGATGGTGCCAGTTAGTAACTTCCAAGCTGCCAAAACCTGAACTCGTCGCTTCTTTCTATGGATTTCTTAACACCCGCAGAGAACTGCTGGCTAGTCTGTGGTGGCCAAGAGTGAGCTTGTGATTTCCACCCCTTTAATGTGGAATTATGTGAACATCTGCCCTACTTGAGCTTGTTGTATCTCTAATATATATATATATATATAAAGTAGCAACACACTTCCTTCAAAGAGGTGTTACACAGTGGTCAAATATGTACAAAAATGCCTGACTGTGATGGTTTTAGTTTATTCTCACTTCATCTTTTACTGTTTACAGAAAGTCTTTACTCCATATTTAAAAGGAATGCTAACATGTTCTTTTCAGGCTGTGGCCAAGCCCTGCTCTTTATCTTCCAATGCAGAAGTTCCAGTCAGTTTGTCTGAAAGACACAGCTGAGATGTTAGGAGGAATTCAGGAGGTACACAGAAGGGATATATATTTAAGGTTTAGCAAAGTGCCATAAAATGGTATAATTGTTGCATTAGCAGGCGTGGCAGATACTAGCAGTGAGAGGCAAGTTGACAGTTGTACTTCTATTGTAATAAAAGTAGTCCTAAAAATATCTACCCCACAAACATTTACTACATTACAACTCTCTCATGTAATGTCTGTGAAAAAACTGAAGTAAAGGAGAGAACTGAAGTAAAGTGCCCCTGCCAAATTGCTGCATAGAGGTTTACAGAAATCCCTAACATGATGAAGATTTCAAGCAAGCTGTGAGCTTTCCGGATGGTATGCTGTATACAGCACTGCGGTACAGGTTTGGTTTGACATAAGAAAATAGGACAGATATGACCTACTTTAAATCCATTTTATTTTCATCAACTTAAACTTTTTAATTTTTTTTTTTTAATACAATTTCCAGCAACATACATTATGAAATATACAAGATAACGTAGGTGGTGGGGTTCTACCCATCTTTTAATTCTTCCCACTTGCAGGTCACAGTGAACATCAGAATCTCAACACTGAAAACAGACACAAAACAAAAAGCAAAAATATATATGAAACTGTTTGAACTGGTCACACTTCAGGGCCAGGTACAGCACAATAAATATTAGAATGCATTATCTTAGACATCTTCTGTGAAGTTCATAACATCCTCTATTTAAAGAAAAGAGATAAGAACATCTGGTTTCTAGCACGAAATGCTACATTGTACAGTGGTGAAGGGTACAAATGATGAGGAATCCAGCAAGGGCTTGGATGGTGACTACTCATTCACACATGCTCATTGGTAAAATAAGCAGCATACGCCAAGTTTAGTGAGCTGTAAACATAACCATTCACTACCAGAGTATCAGCGGGAGGAGTAGTTTCTTTTGGGAGAACCAAAAATAGTTAATCCCTTTAAGCTTCAGCCAGGCCCTTTCTGACAAACAGCAAGTTGATACCATAATGGAAGTGGCAGCATTTGGTCCATAGTGGAAGATCCCTTTGCATCACTACTGTTTAAAGCCAACAGCCAGTGGAAATACTTCAGTGCAGAATTAACACTTACATAGCCATGCCACTGCCACGGGGTCACCTACAATGCTTACTGTCTCATGACCATAACAAAGCAGTAGATGGGCACGGAGTGCTGCACAACAAAGCAGCACTAGATGCCACTTGACACAAATGAGAGGCAGAGACTGGAGAAGGTGCCAGCATTTTTCTCTCTCACTCTGCAGCAATGATAGGAGCGTTGAGCTCCTGGAGTCTGACAGAAAGGCTGCCCTACACTAGTTCCTCATCTCATACTAGTTTTGCCAACAAACAAGCCCAAGACACAGCAGTTTCAGCCCCTTTATGGATTGAGTGCTTCCAGAGCATAGAGTAGACCAGAATCACTGGTTTCTCTTGCATTGTAATCAAGGCAAGAGTAAATATTTTGTACTTGTCAACCTTCCCCCCCTATCCATCCCCCACCCCCAGAAGTGTAGCATCATACATTCCTCCTACACAAGAACTGGGGACCTTCTGTGCCACCGCCAAACAGGCCATGTGAGCACAGGTGGAGGAGGAAGGTTAAGCACACACTTTCCTTTCCTTAGCACGACCTGGGCATTGCACTGGGAGGCAACTGCGCTGGCAGACAGAACACCGCGAAGGAAGGACTGTGTTCCTGGTCTACACAGGTGGCATCACTGTAACTTGCTATGTGTGTCCTGCAGTACGTGGCAGCCATCACAAGCTTCACAAGCTAAAACAACTGAGTGTTGTGAAATTTTATGGGGTGAGTGGGAGGCAAGAAGGTAAAATTTGGCTAGAAATTGAGCACCTCTGGCTTTCATTTTAGCTGATGCCGAGTCCAACAGTCCTACCTATATTAAGTAGGAAAATAAAATTCTGCTTCTCCAGTGTATAAAATTATACTGGGTGCTTGTACGTGCTCATTTTCTAGTCTTGAAGAACTGCCATATTTCAGTACCAACAGACTCAGAAAGGACAGAGCAGTGAAGAATTTTTGGTTGTGTCAGCGTGTCAGAATATGGTCAAAAATTCAGTTTGAGAACAGAGAGTTTTACATCATGATAGTCACTTAGCAAAGTGCTAGATGTAAATGCCCTTACCACTGCCAGCTCAGAACATACTATGTGACTGCATTAAGATCTATACCTCCTCTGCCAGTACAGCTCAACTGGGTAATGAGTCTTTCACCTTGGGATGTAACAAGATTGCTGGGAGAGGCAAGGTGAAATTCTTCCCACCCTAGAAGTGTACAACAGCATTTCCTTACTCAGCCAGGCCCATCCACACATCACTCACCATTTCAGACACGCGCAATGCCAAACACACACCAAGAGGAATGTTTTGTAAGGACACTCTCCAAATATGAACAGAGAAAACATAGGGCTATTTATCAACTCAAGTACTGTTGCATCATTCTTGTAAGGTAGGGAAGCAGAGGAGCTGAGAGGACAAATGAGTGGTCACAGAGGTTTAGTCTTCCAGACTGCGAAATGCATTCTGCATATCCTCAAACAGCTGAGCATAGTCTGCCTTGATTTTTGCTTCACCATCTTTCACAGGGTCCTGAAAGACAAACACAGAAAATTAACATATCTGTCAGGAAAAGCTTAAGACAACCCTGCTTTGCCAGTGCTGTAATTTCTCAGCCTCAGGATTAACATTCGCTAACTGCAGAGCAGGCATTATAGCTCCATCTCCACCTCCCGTCTGTCTCACTAACAGCCACAAGGTTCAAATCTCATCTTCTTTCCACGGTAAATGAGCAGGCAGAGTGGATACTGGACAGAGAAATTTTTTTCATGAGCAGTGCTTTACTGAAAAGCCACTGATTCAGAGAGGATTCAATAATACTGAGGGTCTTAGTTAATGCTGTGTGATTCAAGAGCTGCAGTGATTAATACCAGCTTCTATCCCCAGGCCCAATGGAGTAATGATCTTTGTGACTCACAAACACTCTGCTGTACTTTTTGGGGTGCATCCCCTATAAGTACAAGACTTACTTTGCCATCACTTGGACGTCATTCAGTTCCAATTAAAATCTTACTGTGCAATCATAACAAGCTCAAAATCATTTTCTCAGAATACTTTTCATGAAAGACAAGGGCAAAACCACATAACAATCAGCTTTGCTTTGAGGCTGCAAGGCCTTCCCTGCAAGAAGCACGAACTCCCAGGTTGTGAATTCAATGTCTTCACCATTCCCCTCTTAGCACTACATTCCTCTGGGTCAGTGCAGCTCTTGGGAAACACAGAGGACGTCCATGTGGGGATGCATTACTTCTTCATTGTTTCTTCAAAGTACAGACTGCAGAATGCAGGACGTGTAAATTCTCGCTCCTTTTAGGCCATTACCCAGGAAATATAATTTTCCTTTCATAACTATTACTGTATTAGATGGCCACCTCCACTTAACATGTATTCACCCTCTGGATTCCCTTTTTCAGCCATGCTGTCCACCACTCTACTGTATGCTAGATGTCTTCTGGTGGCTGGGGTTTGTAAAAAGTTTGTTAGTTCCCCTATCTCTACATAACCAGCTCTCAAAGACGCTCACGTCCCCAAAATGTATCTTGTGCTCTTGATGCTTTGAGAATATAGACCCGGGATCTGCTTACCACAGAAACAAGCTAGTACCCTGCAGCAACAGAATACATCAGTACACCAGAACACTTCATTTTAAATTTAATTTTATCTTATGGTACTTGTTCTTGAAAGACTTGCAATATTGGCTTACAAGAGTTACAATGGAGTAAGCATTATACTACATAAAGAATATTCCTTAGCTACTTTACCATTAGCCAGCATCACATGTTACTGCCCTGACAGTAACTGCTATGCCACCATGCTCTGGATGAATTTTAGGAAAGCTGTACCCTAAAAAGATGGCTACTGAAGCTACCCAGTGCAGGTGCTCTGAGCCACTTGTTTTCTCTTTAGCCCATGTTGAAGTTACTCCTCCCTTCCTCTCCTCCTAGATACCTGCCCTAGGTCCTGAAGCCAAAACACAGGCCACATCACACGTTACTGCAGGAGATTAGTATTTCTTTCCTTAACTTCTATTTAAAATAGTTCAATCAACATTTCTATAATTCACTTTTTAGCACATTCCTGGATTTAAACTTTAGGATGCTTTTATCTGCTAAAAGATAAATGTTCTCCTTAGAACATTTTTTACAGAATGTTATCACACCCCCCAAAAAAACCCCAGGAAAGGTGCTTGTACTATTACTATTAATATATGTAACATAAAACAGACTATTGAAGGTGGGGTTGCCAAGACTCTGCAGCCAGCATCACCCAACTAGATTTCTGTACTGACCGTTTTTGTGCTTGCAACCTAAAACCAGTTCTTAAGGGTATTCAAAATGTTTGCAAAGAGTCCCTGTTTATAGATCTTTATCTAAGGCAACTGATGACCACCTTTGAGAGAACCTTTCAGAGGCACTGGAAGGTCACCACAAGCAGTGCAACCCAGTTCCTTACAAACATACCTTGAATTTCATGGAAGTAAGTCTGTAGAGGATTTCGCTCATGTTCTCTCGTATGATGGACCACGTGATCTTATTGTCACTCTGGGCTGTGGTTTCTACAGCACGGCGTGCCATGTCATAAAATGCAATCATATTGGAAAGCATTCCTACTGTTTTATAGAAAGGGCAGAACCTGATGGAATAGAAGAGAATCTGTCAAGTGTTTTGGAACAGTTAACAAGACAAGCCTTTGCTCCTGCCTTCACAACAACTATGAATTCTCACCTGGAAGAGAAGAGTGCTAGCCTGCTTTACTCCAGGTATTTTTGATACACGCTGTCAAAGGAGAGAGATCACCTCTAATAGGTCTCACATTTTTAAACAGGTGAATCATAGGCTAAGAGAATCACCTGGAAGTGAGGTTTCTGAAACAGCATTCAAACACTGGGCAAAACAGGAGAGAATAGGAACCATCACTGTACAAGTCTCACATTTGAATCTAATACTCATTAGTGCCAATACTAATGAGAAAATGAAAACACCAGAGCAGCCAACGGAATTATTCCTTCCCATTTTGTCCATCATGGGAGTAGGCTCCCTCCAAGCAGTCTGGGATGACCTGACAGCTCTGCAGATTTCTTTTTGCATAGGGAAGGGAGTGTTTCTATGACAAGAACACTTAATGCACAAAAAGATCAATTTTTAATGGGTAGATGGCTGCCACAGAAGGTACCTCATTATTATTTATACACTACATCATGCTACTTCCTGTGCTTCCCTACTGCATACAAGCATACCTGCCATACTAACCTAATCAAAGGCACACACGATTACAGAATGACGTACATCTAAATTTTTAGTGAAGAAGTATTTCAAGAACTCCTGATCTACCTGGGCTGGAGAGTGAGATGAAGTACAAAAGGATTTTTGTCAGGCTGTTAAAACACAAGGCTAGGAGAGAAAAAAAGCAAAGCAGACAGGGGTAACAAGCATAGCACTAAAGAAAAGATCCAGTAAGTTTTTTTGATGGATTGAACATACTTAAGATGTATTCTGCAACAGTAACTGAACACAGATACTTGCAGTCCCCCATGCATTGCTAGAATAAACAGGAAGACTTTAGGTGGGGTCTGTGAAAACACAGTGGTCCTTTCCTCCTCCTAAGGAGGACAAGAGGACATGCTATTGCAGAAATATTGGCTAACTGAACAATAGATGAGGGCCTGAGAAACTCAAAAGGTGTGACTGCATTTGGAAAAGCTCTGCACACACCTTGGGTAACGCACGTGAATACACTGTTCGATAGCCTACCTAAGCACAGTTCTTCCATTTGTTTATGGTGAGTAAAATTAAATTTCTGCACTGATTGGTTTCCAAATAAAATATCTGTCTAAATACAGACTACACAGGACTAAGAGTGCAGAGTGGCCAGTCAGATCTCACCTGTCATATGGCGTATAACCATTCTGTTGCAAGAAGTCATCTTTTAGCAGCTTGGCAACCTCCAATGTAATTTTATCTGTTTCTGCCAAGGAAGCCTAGAAAAGTAAGGTATGGTGTTAGTTCAGTACTCAAGTCCACGAGAACATGGCATGTCCTGGCCAAGAAACATTCTCTTTCAGTAACTGTCTTCTTCCCACCCTCTTAAGATAGCTTCCAGCAGAATTCTGTCTTTTGGATATTTCTCACTACCTGCTATGGAACAGCCAGTTTAATTGACAGCTAAATTAAGATGGGCCAAACAGTCAATAAGTCTACTTTAAGTCTATTTGATGATAAACAATGGAAGTTTCCTTTAATATAATGGAAAAGCCACCAGATGCAGAAAACACACATGGCTCTGCTACGAAGTACATTGAAACACCACTTTTCTACACAAAGAGGTAAATTAATTTTTATCGTGCTCAATCCTTATGTCCATGGAAGAAAAAATAGATCTCAGCATGCTACATCAACAAGTAATCTTCAGGATTTGATACCAGCCCAGCCTCCACAACTACCAATGGGCTTTCCCTGTCTGGCATTCAAGAAAAGTAGAGGGCATTGATGACAATGCTGGTCACACTCTTCAGGACAGCCACAACCCTGCTGCACACTACTGCTGCTGGCACCACAGGTCACTCTTCTCTACCTTCATTGTTCTTTTGCTGAAGGGGGCAGACTGAGTTTTTAAGTACCCCAGCCTGCTTTCTAGACAGGAAGCCTGGAGCTTCTTTCACAAGGAGACTAACAGAATTCATAACTTAAAAAAAAAAAAAAAAAAAAAAGTTTTTCCACAATTCTCCCTTTCTAAAGTTTGGTTGCAGTTGTTAGCCCATCTCAGACTGAAAGAAACTGTTAAAGACAACATCTTTGAGAACAAGATCACCAGTTCCAGTACTTCTGTCATGGGAATAACCCCTCATTACAAGCACTACCTTATCAATAACAAGCAATAACGCCTCATTACAAGCACTACCTTATCAATAACCCTTCCACACAGAGGAACTGATTCTACCCTGCTCTGTAAACATGTTTTTATAAATAGAAAACTGCATAAGGCCCTGAGATCACATTTCATTTTCTCTGAAGACACATCTAGAGCAGAGAGCTCTGTTAGGCAAGATCTGGTGAAAGGCCCCATCTCAACTGGGCTAGAACATCAGTGAAGAGGGAGAGCACCAGGACCAAACTTTTTCCAAATAACTGCAGTTATTACCACACACTATCATTACCTTGTAAATCAGCATTGCTCATCTGATCTGAACATGATGGGATTAAGCTACTGTTGCATATGTGCTAGGCACCTGTCAATTATATTTACAGTGCTAGACTGAAACATAGGGTTTTCACTGGGTCCCTTTTGAGAGCTCTCAAGGGAATTTTTCCTGTCCAAGTTCAACTTTCTCTCTGAAACAGTGAAGTGAATGAAGGAAATTAAAGAATGCCTGTAAAATGGAGCCATATGTCATGTCAACAGTTTCCACAGAGAAACTAGGTAATTGCCAGTTTTTAGAAAAGGCAGACATCACTTCTGTATCTACAGGCCAGCTTGTAAATGCCAACACCTCTGTTCTGCAGCTGGTGACATGGTTTCTAATAAATTGTAACCCTTCAGGTGACTTGAACAGCAAAGATCAGTTTGCATCATTTCTCTTCAAAGATTACTTCACTACTGTAGGTTGCAACAAGGGGCATTTCAGCAGAACTAAAACACTGAAGAAAGTGAAGTTTCTTAACTCCAGCCTTGCAAATCTAATTTACTCAAGAAAAGTACCATCAAGACAAGGTTTATCAAATCTAAAAAAGTACTTGTCATTATGTGGCGGGTTGGCCCTTGGCTGGGGGCCAAACCACACACACCCGCTCACACAGTCCCTGCCCCCACCCAATGATAGGGGAGAGAATTAAAGAGGTAAATGGCAAAGAGGACTCGTGGGTTGAGATAAAGACAATTTAATAACTAAACTACAATAATATTGGAAATAATACTATATACAAATATGCAATGTGATACACAGTAATTCTGCCCCTCCCCACCCGATGATCAAAGGCCCAGCCCACTCCCGGCCAATAACCCTGGAGGATGGAGGGAATGGGTGATACACAATGATACTGCCCCCCCCCAGCTGTTCATTAGCTGTTGCCAGCAGAAACCCAACGATACTGCCCCCCCCAGCTGTTCATTAGAACCCCAGAAACCGCACTCACAATTTCCCCAAAAGGGGGGGGGAAGAGAAAGGGGGGGGGGGGGTGCGCCGCTCCCGGAGGCACTCACGGAACGGAGATAACAGCCCAAGCGTCCCAGGCCGAGAGCTGACCGAATCAGGGAAAAAAAAACCAGCTAATGATCTCCCTGGAGAGGGAGGATCCCGGAGGCACTCACGGAACGGAGATCGGAGATAACAAGCGTCCCGGGCCGAGAGCTAATGGCGTCCGTGGGGGGGGGGAAGAAAAACAAGGCCTTGGGAGAGCGAATGCAGGGAGCCCAAGGGAAGTGAAAAAGCCAGCTCTCCCGGAAGGGTTCTCACCTATATACTGGGTATGACGTGCATGGGATGGAATAATTGGTCAGTCTGCTTCTCAATCTTGACCTAAAAGCAAATCCCAAGCTAGAAGCCGGACTGTCTCTTCCCCCCTCCCTCTGTCTATGGGGAGAAGAGAGACCGAATGTATTTGTCCTTGAAGGTATCCTAGCAATAACTATAAACATTCTCTTCGTATCAGCTTTTCTCCTGAGCAGGAATTCAAAACATAGCTTCTTGCTAGCTATTTATGTAGAGAAGGGAGAAAAGGAAAAAAAAAATTAGCTCCCCTCTGGTTAACCCACTACACATTATAAGCCAAACACCACTTAAGAAAGTTAGCATAAAGCACAGCTAGAGGCAGGAGAGCGACATCTCCCAGTGACCATCTGCCTTTTTTGCACAATGCAGTATCCATCAAGTCTGGTCTAAGACAAGGGCAAAAGCCTGCACTAGCAGTAAGGGAATGGAGGACAGCTCATTGACCCCCCATTTCCTCACAGCTGGTAACTCACCTTCCCCACAAGCTGCACAATCTCTGCAAGGTCCTCTTCCTCCTGTAGAATCTCTTTGGCCTTTGTCCTGAGAGGGACAAACTCTGTAAAATGCTTGTCGTAGTACTCATCCAGGGCACGCGTGTATTTGCTGTAACTGATCAGCCAGTTGACAGAGGGGAAGTGCTTACGTTGTGCCAGCTTCTTATCCAGGCCCCAGAAAACCTGTCAGAAGCCAGAAAGACCAGTGTTCCAAATCAAAAATGAACAAAAATAATTGAAGACAATAAAAAATAAAAACCCAATACAGAAAGCAAGTTCAAGCAAATGTAACATGGCAAAGGCTACCACAAATGAAAGCCTAAGAGAGAAAGCCTTCCTTACGTTAATTTAACTATAGCAGTGACTTTCAAATACACTTCTCAAAAAATGATGCGTCTTTTAAGCTGAGTTCAGACTTATTCAGCTTGAGACTCCTCATGATGGAGGAGTCAGTTGTAACAAAGACAATACTGGAGTCTGATTAAGTGAAGCCCTATTAACTTCTTTTCCCAAAGCATGGCTGGACAATCAGTTGCAAGACATTCGTTTCTCAGTCAGCTGCTCTGAGGACTTTTTCATGGTTTCAGTACACCTATTAAGAGCGGTTCACTTTCCATCTCAGCTGAGAGCAGCCACATTTGAAGTGCAGCTCAAAGAGCAGCAACCAGGAAGCACACACATTCCTGAGCAGGCAGTGTTGGAAGGAATTGTTACCTTCATTCCCTCTTTCCACAGTGATCTCAAACATGTCAGTTCAGAGACCATCTCATAAGGTCACCTTTTACACTGTTAGAACATTTTCCAAAGCACCCTACAAAGCTGCCTGTGTCAAATTAAAACTCTTACACCCCTGCCATTAGCACAAATGCACTGAAGCACAACCATTTTTGAGTCTTAACAAATTGGACAGAAAGAGCTTCAACGTTGTAGGATGTACCTGAACAATGCCCAGAGTAGCAGATGTGACAGGATCAGAGAAGTCACCACCTGGTGGAGAGACACTGAGCAGGAAGAGATAAGGAAATGGTATCAGAATTGCTTTCACAGTTTAAACTGAAGGACATGACTGCAGAGTTCTGTGATCACAAAAATCAGAAAAGTCAACAGAATTTCAAGTAAGTAACAGATTGCAAGCTTCCACTGCACAAAGTGTTTGATGCATACCCACACAGGTGTAATATCAAGGATACCGTGAAATATTGTTCTATCAGTGACTGACTGACAGTATCAAGGTATCAGTCACTTTAGCTCCAAGTATTAACTCCAGCTTGGATTATCAAACCTATCTCAACTGGAACAGATTCAGCACGTGTGCTGATAGGACGATCATTGCACCGTGTTGCATATTTTACAGAAAAAAATCCCAATTTGAAGTTATTGCAGGTATTGACCTATAAAATAACCACATCAACTTCATTTGTGCTTGAAACTCTAATACATGCCTTCCCAGAGAGGGGAAAAAAAAAAAAGAAAAAAATCTTCCAACCTCAAAAGCACAATACCTTTGTGTACATATGTGTAGACAGCAGAACCAAGAAGAGCAAAGAATGGACTTGCAGATGCTAGAGGCTCTCCTGAAAATGTGTTGGGGGAAAATTCACTTTGCCTACAGTATGATATATCAATCAATATATCCTAGAAGAATGTCTGGGGACCACACAGTTTTCACAGCCTACTACAGGCTGCAATATGCTGCTCCATGTAATTCTCCTCTAAGCAAGAGAATCCTAATTCATTATGCCCCCAAGCGCACACTCTGCTGCTCTAACTGCCCCTTCTTTCCTGCTCTAAGCATGGTTTAACATACTCTTCAGTGACAGCTCTAATAACATTCTTCCCTGAGCCATTTGCTCCAATTGCTGCAAGCAACTGTGACTCCACAGCTCACAGAACTACCTGTCCATATTCATTCCTTCTGCCCCCATGCACAATTTGGTGGTAGTTGAGGATGAACAGAGACTAAATATCTAACTACTCATTCACCTATTTTTAGTTCTGCAGCTGCACAGAGCAACAAGATGTTCTTTTGGTTCAAAAAAATAGGTGCTTTGACATGCAAAAACAGAGAGGAAGAACTACAGCCAACACAAAGCAAAGAAATGCAACACTCACGCTCCCACGATGCTGACACTGCCTTCCCTTTCAGGATTTCCCAGACACTTCACTCTGCCAGCTCGCTCATAGAAAGAGGCTAGACGGGCACCAAGGTAGGCTGGATAACCACTGTCTGCAAATACCAATACACAGAAATTGAGTCAAAGGCTCAGAGTTTAAAGGATGTATTTACAAGACTAGACTGAAAAAAAGAGTGCTCACCAGCTGGCATTTCAGCCAGTCGCCCAGAAATTTCTCTAAGGGCCTCAGCCCATCGGGAAGTAGAGTCTGCCATCATACTGACGTGGTAGCCCATATCCCGGAAATATTCAGACAGGGTGATTCCTGGAACAAAGACAACAGCATGCTGCAGGATACAGTTCAGAAAGGAATTCTATGCTTGCATGTTGTCACTAAGATGCAAATAAGCCAAATTATTTAAATTTATATTTTGATGGCAATAGACACTGAAAATTATTCTTTCTTCCCACAAGATCATGTCCTTCCTATCTTTTTGTTGTTGTTGTTTGTTTCTTCTCACTCTCCCCATTTTTGCTTAGTAACCGCTCTGGCTTATCTTGCACTCCTGTGTAGTTCTTTCAGGAGATACAGTGTGGCAATGTCATTAATTCTACTCTTTGCCTCACTGAAGCCATGAGCAAAGCTGCTTCTTATTGAAAAATGTCTCCTTCCCTTTCAAATTACCCAAATACAACAGTTAGAAAAGGTCATGTTTTATCTTAGACAACTTTTCATAAAAAAAGAATTAAAAAAAAACCTCTAAGAGGCTGCAAAGAAAGAAGACTAGGCTGACAACTCAGATAGTTACCCGTCAAGTGGCTGTGCTTGCCAGCAAAACACTATTCATAAACAAAAGCTTACATAATTAACACATGCAGAAAAACTACATACATGAAAGCTGGTGCAGTAAGTTCACCTTACAAGCACAATTTACTCAATATTCGGAAAGCATAATTACACGCAAGCAATCCAAATTCACTGAAGATACTAGGACTTCATGCAGGTGAGGCCCAAAAGAGTTGACTTCTGAAACTGGGCAGATTTCTTGGTACTGAGCATCTCAGGAACTGAAAATACTACAGCATGATGGCTTGCTTTACACACGCAGCCTTTTCCAGCCTCCTGTAAATCTTACCAGTATAGATAGAGGCTTCTCTGGCAGCCACAGGCATGTTGGAGGTATTTGCTACCAGAGCTGTTCTCTTCATGATGCTTTCTACCCTGCCATCAACTTCCAATGTTAACTACAATGCAAGAGAAAAACAAAAGGTAACAGTAGCAAGTTGGTTGTGGGGTTTTTGTTTTGTTTTGGTGTGTGGTTGTGTTTTTTTTTTTTTTTTTTTTTTNACCTTATATCAGAATACTCCCCCCACAGTTACTCTACCAAGAGCAAAGACTAGATTCAAGATTTCTGGACATTATGCTGGCTTGCCTTCCAGGTGCCACACAGCTTAACTCTTTAACGTACACACCTCAGCTTCATCTCACCTTCTGCAACTGGCAAATCCTTATTGATCCTATGCAAATGACTAATGACAAATCCACTGCATCAGGAAGTACATTATTCTCTCTCAGCTTACTTGCTTCTGTCATAAGCCTGTTAGGAATCAGAGTTTTTTTTCCCCACCTACACTGATCCAAGTTCATCTTTGACAACTGGACACATAAAACCACATACACACCCCAGGTGAAGCCTCACAAGCACCTGAACAACAGAATGCACATCTTGATATTTGTGTGGAATTCCATTTATGAATATCCCGGGATTTACCTTTTTCATGGCCACTTCAGCTTGACTTTCTCATCTCGTAATCAATCAACACACCCAAGCCTTTTCCCTGTTATTTCTGACAGTGGAGTTTGAACCTAACAGTTCAGACTATCTATCTGGTTTCTTTCCCATATTTTACAAATGACTCTGCCACAACTAATTCACTAACATATAACAACAGGTAGGAGGATTGGTAAACCTGTTGCATCTTTTTTTTTTTTTTTAATCCAGGCATTCCCTACTTCCTTCAGAAGGTATTCCAAAGCCTAACATGTCAAACTAATATGTTGTAACTGTTTGTATCACCACCCTGCACCCTGTAAATAAAGATTCTGCATTTGCTATGCCTAGTTAAGTTAGAAAAGTTAGAGACATAAGCAGCAAAAGTTAAGGTGCTTGCAACCATGACAAATTACACCCTGGCATTCATTTTGGCTTTATTTTTTAAAAGTTAGAAGGTACCCCCAAAAGCTAGTCCAGATCTTTATTGAGGGGCCAGTGAAATAATTCTTGGACAAGCCAAAAGGGATTTCTGCTACTACAGCTAGAACTTACAGCAGGGAGGCAAGAAGTTCATTTCAAGTCACTCCACCAACATAGTATCTTACTCAGTTATAACACCAGTGTATCACAGAATCACAGAATGTTAGGGATTGGAAGGGACCTCAAAAGATCATCTAGTCCAATCCCCCTGCCTGAGCAGGAACACCTAGATCAGATCACACAGGAACGCATCTATGCGAGCTTTGAATGTCTCCAGAGAAGGAGACTCCACACCCTCTCTGGACAGCCTGTAATATATCAAGTCTTCCCAATAATATATCAAGTCTTCCCAAGAATGTTGACTCTCCATGAATTCTCCATACTAACCTCAGGGAAATCTCTCAGTACTTCAGACATTTCATTTCCACGTTCTCCACAGCCTACATAGATGATGACATCGCTGTTGGAGTATTTAGAGAGAGACTGTGAGATCACAGTCTTCCCACAACCAAAGGCCCCGGGAATTGCTGTTGTACCCCCTTGTACACACCTGGGTAAAGAAAAAGGACTCTGATTTGCAAGGAACTTGAAAACAGCTCTCTCCCATCTTAGAATATGTTTTCCAGTAAAACTCACTAATTAAAAGCAGAGTGACAGGAGTCACATTCAGTGTTCTGGGTGAACAGCACAGAGGTATTTCACTAAACCAAAAGACTTAGGGAATAAACTATCCTTTTCTTCTACTGCCCTTGAAGTACATGAGTTATGGTGGTACAACAGCTAGACTTTCAGGCTTCAAACATAGCAGTTTTCACAGCTGGAAGCACAGATGGAATGCAAATGCTAAGAAAAAAACAACTGCATTTAGCTGTGCATTATAGGAATACGCAGCACAATATTTTAGTATCAAAATTACTGAATTTAGTGTCTTGAAAGTTAACTGCTTAAATGAGCATTTTGTGTTACAGTTAAGTGCAACAGTTTTCGTAAGTGGTGACCACAAAATCATTGTGGACTATACATCCTGAGGACCATGAAAAGAGATCCCACTTATATGTTCAAATGCAGATATCAAGCTTGAAAGTTCTAGCCTTTCTGTAGATTTGGCATTATTATGTTATGTTTATGCTTGTCCATTCTTTTCTAGAGTAAGGAACTAGAACTATGTTGTTAAACTTCTCTTCCTTTTTTCACTAGTAGGTTCTCCTGTCAAATATAGAAATATGAGGAATTCAGCTAAATATTTTTGAGATGTTGCTGTGATACATAGTGAAAGCTTGGGGGCTGTTTGCCCTTAAAAAAAATTAAAGGCCTTGTCCCTCTGCTTTCACCCCCTCCAAAAGAGAGATTTCTTACATACTAGAAAATAAAAGGCAGTACTTACGGGAAGAGGGCATCCAGGACCCGTTGGCCAGTTAATAAAGGATGATTGGCTGGTAACTTCTCAGTAACAGGACGGACTTGACGTACAGGCCAGACCTGGACCATAGTGAACTTCTCCTTCACACCTTCAAACTCCAGCTCTAAGACAACATCCTAACAGAAAGCACCAGACAACTGATATAAGGAAATAGCTGCATGCTGGACCAGCACACAAATTCTCACCTCAGCCACTCTGCACAGCTAGGTCTTTGATACTACCACAGATTTCTCAGAACATCAACACGCTATCATCCCCTCCTAAGGAAAGGCTCTTTTCCTTATTTACAATGCTACTGGGGAAAAAAAGTGCAAGATGAAGCTTCAACTAAAAATATGCTTTTGAGGAGCAACTGAATTTTACATATTAATAAGATACTGTAGATCCCTACAGAGGTCAGCAAACACAGCATACTGAAGTGCCTCTGGGAAGCCATATATGTACAAAGTAACTGCACAAGATGATCACATAATCCCTGCAGGCAGGGTACCAGAAGCAATCATTAACTTAGACATCTTGTTGCATGAAACACTTTCTAGCTGTTATAATGCAAAACAGAAAGTGTGTACATGAACCTTATGAATGAGACATGGAATATACCAGCAACTGCTGCTTGGGAGACTTACTGAAGCATCATAGTTTCCTGGCGGAGCAATGTACGTAACTGTACCCCTGTTCCGTGGGGGCAGCATGATTTTGTGTTTGATAAGGGAGTTTTCATTCACCACACCATAAATATCTCCACCAGTGATGTGGCTGCCAACCTAAAAGCAGAACAGGTCCATTAGTCATAAGAGAGAACTCCAGTTTTAAAAAAGAACCTTGACAAAAAACTGTAGAAAATAACTACAGCTATTAAGTCTAGCACTGTGATTACTCCCTTTATAAATGCATCGTTACAGCACAGTAGTCCATTTACATAACTCATTACACTAACAGCACATTACCAGCAACACTATCTGGGTTCAGGCGCCTTTCAAGGCTCAGACAGTAACAATTACTGACTGATGCAAGGAATTTTCTTCATTTCTTTTATACCTCTCAGCTTAATGTATTAAGTAAAGAAAGGACAGCATATGCTAACCTGCAGGGTTGGAAAAAAGATGCTGCCAAGGGCTAAAGCCGTGACAATTTCAGCTCCGAGGTTATCTTCACCATCCATTAAATGTGTGCTACAGTCATTCTTTTTGCTCAGGTTAACACCTGCTTCTGCTAATACTTAGTCCAATTCTACTAGATTCTTTATGGTTTTGCAAATACGTTAAAACATTTCAAGTTTCTCATATGCAGCAGCAACATGCAGTGAGTCACATCAAGTTAAGTTTTAACTTAAATACAGCGTTAACCATAGCTCCCAGCAGTCACAGCCTTGGCACTCTTCTCTGGCCCTAAGCTCTGAGGGTAGAGGAGCAAGAGAGGAATACAGGCTTGTTAGAACCTACCCGCAGATTTTTGGAAGGCGTGAAGTCCCATTTGATGTCTCGGCTCAAAGCTGACACGTTGACACCTCTAGGGATATAGATGCTTTTGGTCAGAGCGCTGATGTCTGAGAGAGGCCTCTGGATACCATCAAAAATAGCTCCCATAATGCCAGGCCCTAATTCCACTGACAGGGGTTTGCCAGTACGGAGTACAGGATCCCCTACAGAGACACCAGCTAAAGATTTGCTGAGGAAAAGTTAATCCAGAGAAACGGAAAGAAACAGGGCAGAAGATACCACATCACAACATCATACCAGTAAACCACCTTTCTGACTGTAAGGTAATATTTTTACTATATTATACATCATCATTTGAGAAGCATGTAGGCTTTATACAAAACTAAAGCTGAAATTGCTAAAGCAACAAAGTTCTCACCCTCCAGCAACGCAAAGCAGGGGTAAATGTTCTGCTTTACAATCATTAATTCAAGTCAACTATATACGGATGAGTTTACTGAAGTGACAGGCAGCAGGATGACAAGATGTCAGGCATTTCTTAAATCTTCAAACCTAGAAAACAGGTTTGTTAAAGTAAAAAAATGTTACAAAATACATAATTTTTCCCTTCAGAATTTGCTAGAGAACACAAGTGTTTTGACCTTGAGCCTTGCACAGCCTTTTTGACAGCAGTGTAATTTTAAAGGGAGTTTGTCCAAGACAAGGATTATTTCTCTCCTCTCCGATAACAACTCATCTAGTCTATGCACTAACTAAGCTCCAAAGATGCACAATGGACTTCTCTGCAAAGGTCCATCAGTTTGGCAAAAGGCCCTGCTAGAATACAAAATAAACCCCCAAAACCCTATGCAAGACTCAAGAGATTAAAGGCAAATTGACTTCAGAGAGCCCAATGACAGAGCCCGCTCACCAGGAACCTAAAAGTAAACTATACTCAAACTTGTTCAATGTACTGATGGAAGGCTACTAGATATTACAATGATGATGCCATCTAAAGAGATAAATTAGTAGGTACAGACAGGAGCTAATCACCAGTCTACCATCCAGCTCCTCAGAACAAAGCTTTGGAATCCTGCACAGACTTTTTCCTAGCCTCTACAGATTCACAGAGTTAACTCTTAAGATTAAAAGAATATGAAGGGGGGAAAAAAAAAAAAAAAA
>VZTO01019489.1:8543-20226 GCA_013400615.1 Syrrhaptes paradoxus
AGGAAAGAAAAAAGAAAGAAGAAAAAGGAAAAATAAAAAAGGAAAAAGAAAAAAAAGAAAAGCTTACCTTGGGAATTTAGAACAAGAATCAGCCATAAATGGAAGTATGCCATTTTTTTTCCAAGCCTCAAGGGGATGAAAGACTCATTATTTTCAGTATTTCGATTCCCTCCACCAAATATTTTTCCCACTGTTTTCAGTGCAAATGCAATGTAATCAAAATCAGAGTTAAAAAAACCAAACAAACCACCAAACAATAATATAGTTAAAAATCCAATTTTCTGCCTAAAGTGTTTTGAGGGCAAGTTGTTGCTACTGAACTTGCTGGGAAATTATATTGTCAAAAAAGGCTGTTAGCAGACACTGGGGGGGGGAGGGTTACATATACTTAGCATCTGGCCTGTAAAATAATTTGGTATCAAAAAGGCTGTGGGTTTTCTCTCCTGCCCAAAGCTGCAGGGGAGAAAGGTGTTCATGGCTGCTCCTCCCCACACCAGGGACCTGGGATAAGGGACACTGAACAGGCCCTTGCTGCCCTCCCAGCACGGAGCGAAACTGGCCCCACTCTGAAACATGTTAAGGGACATCCTGATGACGAGCTGCTGCCTCTTAACCTTTTCTAGTACTAAAAATATATTTTCAAATTAACACCATTATCATCTTCCAGTGGTGGCCACTTCACATATGCTTGCGAAAGTTTCTCTTTAATCATTTGAGACAGCTAATGGCTTGAAAAGTCCTTCTGCCCTCTGCAGAAAATCAGATAAATATTGAACCTTGGATCTTGACCCACTTCTAGTTTTCCCACCGTGCTCCATGCCTCACTGACGTCAACAATCTCAGCAGAAAGAATCCTCCCCTCTCCAAAGGGACGGAGCAGTACCACCCCAACCTCACCAAGAGATGATTTCAGAGAAAATACTGGCTCTTGATCGTTAGCAGTATAACAATTAGAGGTTATATTCTAGAGGTTGGAGAGGGTTGATAGAGAGAGTTGGGGTCATGCTATCATTTATTCCTCCCTGGGCCACGTGCAGAATTTGGGAGGGGGTTTCTGCTCACTCTTCACTGACTTTCCTTTAACACTCACAAATCACTTATAAATCTGCCTCCGTACAGTGGCTCGTTCAGGTGGTATTTCTCCCAGTTTTCTCACTCTGGATATTCACAAAGACCCATTAATAAAGCATCATATCTGGGAGGCTGGCTCCAGACTCCAATATGTGCTTAAATGTGATTTATGCTCATGACCAGCAAAAGCAAAAAGACACCTTAGGCATCACATTTTTTTTCAATAACATATTTGGGAGTGTTACAGGTGTTAAATCACCAGCAGGATTGCTCTCTTCCTTCAGTAAGAACACTTCCATTTACAGGTGAAACATTAATTCAAGAAATCGTATGCAAGGGTTCGGCAGTTCAAACAAAGACTGCTTCCTGGTTCAAAGCTTGGCTCTGACCTTGATCTATAAGCCTACAGAATTTGTTAAAAGGGTTCACTTTATCAGTTATGACTGGATGTTACAGAAAAGAAAGTGTTGGTGAAGTAATGTTAATGACTGTTGAGTCCTTCCAGGTAGTGAAGGTGTTTGGTGCTAAAAAGCAATGACCTCTCTGACACACACCAGAAGATTTTCTAATCAAAATACAATCTCAAGCAAGTGAAATACAGCTTCATTACAGTATAACATTTATTTTGTTGAAGATAAAAAAAACCAAACCGTGCTACAGAATATGACTAGCCAGACTCTATTCTCTGAGGTATCAAGGTAAATCTGATTATAACACTACTGCTGATAGAGTTACTCTGAATTTGGACTGGTACAACTTGAGACTGATGGACTAGAAATATTTTAAGTAAACACACTCCCTTGATTTCAAACATCCTTTGTCACTCAGCTATTCAAACTACCATCAGCAAAACATAGACATGCTACTTTGGAATGAAAAAAAAAAGCCTATTACATTAAAATAATAAACCCAATATATAAGTGAGTTTAATTGGAAGGTGGGTAAATGTTCTTACTGCTCCCCCCAATCTGCAGATATAAGTCTCTTTCTCTACATCAGACTTCAGGTACTTTGTGATTTCCTCTGAGAAGTTAGGAGAATTTCCTGCAATTATATACTTCTTAGTAACTGCTTTTTTAAAATGCTTCCAATTTTTTAGATTAAAAAGTTGAGCCATGAGCTGTATGATGTAATTTCTATCACACAATCTCCATTAGTAGCCTGCCTAATAAAGTACTGTTTGGTGTTTATTAGAAGCCTTGTCTCTGTAGCTGTGAGAGCTAAGAAAATGTGCAGTGAGAATTTCAGGGAGAGGCAATACCTTCTATTGGAAAAAAAACACATAGAGTTGGAGAAAAAAGATAGGCTTTCAGGAAACAAGTTTGACCTGAAGAAAAGCTTGTGTGCCTGAAAGCTTGTCAGCTCTTTCCATGTTTAGCACTTGTTCTTATAAAAGGTTACCTCTCCCCACAAAGCTTGACCCAATTATCTACTGAAGTGTTTTGAATGGTGAGGGTCTTATGGTTTATGCAAATGCTTAACAGAAAAATGCATTAATATAATAAAAATATGATCATATAATAATATAAAAAAGACACAAAAGAAAGGTCTGTCCCCAAACCTCAGTGTCAGTAATGAAAACTCATCACCACTGTGCTGCGGATGAAGCGGTTCTGCAGAAGGCTCAGGGTTTCTTGGTTTTATGGTAGGAAGACATTTGAAACTTGCTGTAAAAGTGGATGATGTGACAATAAAGGAACTAAGCGATTAGCCTTGTGAAAAAGCTGAGAAGAAAGAGAAAAGTTTCTCCACTTGCTTACTCCATGGTGTCATGATCCAAACTTTGTCAGTGGGTACTGCAGAGCAACAGTAGAGCTCTTTGTCTGGCTCAGCTGAGTCATACAATTATCTCAATAACAGTAAGCACCTAGCAACAGCCTCAATAAACACCCATTTATTTGATTAATCAGCCATTTTGAAACAGGTTGAGTAAACATTACCCTTTAACTTTGGGATTATATTATTAAAAAAGCTGCCCAGTGAAGCTGCACCCCACACTGTGAATAGCCACATGGAACCACAGACGTCCTGCCCAGCTCGGGCGGGTGGACTGAGCTCCACCTGACACTTCTTGCCCATGTTGAAGTACAGAAAGCAAGCAGGGATCAGCGTAGTATTTATCATGGGTTTTCTAGCCATGGGCTCACAACAAAACTGTTGATGTTAATGAGCACTATCCGTGACTGCACAAGAATTTGGTGGCTGTGAGACCAAGACAGGAAAAAAGAAGTAGAAACTTTCCACAAATGTAAACATTTGCGTGTGATATTCCAGGATAACTTAGAGCAACTGGTATGTACTTTAAGTACTGAAAGGGTTTTGAGTACTCAGAGATTCTGAGAAGTGTTTGTAGTGGATTGGGATCTGGGAACAAATGGATTTTTTTCTTATCATGGAAGATATCAAGATTATTTCCAAAGTAACCCTTGATTGACTCCCGTGAAAGGGAGGCTGTGAAGTCTAGTTGGAGAGCATATATACACATGTATATATGCATTGGGGGTGCATTTTTTGTGGGAATGCTGAGGTGGCAGCTGTTTACTGCTTTTCCCAAGCTCTCCCAACAGTGCTGTGCCTGCCTCTTGTGCAGTGGTGAGGAAATCTTCCCTCTTCAAGGAACAGGGAAACTTTTTTCACAGGAAAATATCTTTATTCATCTGTACCTCTATTTTCTTCCTGTCAGGTAAAGGCACCATCAGCCTATATGGTCAGAATGACCCTCCCTCAACCTTTCTGGCTGAAATTTTTCTATTGTCCATGAAATAATGAAGTGCAGTACTCTACTTGCTTCAGTACAATAAATAATTATATACCTGTATTCTCATCCAGCATTTCTTTTCATACTGCTGTAATAATGCCACTTAAACATGTATTTTTTTATCAATATATTATCCCCAGTATTAAAACACTGTATAGCCGCAGACTTTATTCCCTTTCCTGATGATTTTTAATGTAGAAAAAAATAAACTCTTTTTATAACTGTGTTCACAGCCCAGGGATTGTGCCTGTCATTAAAGCAATACAGAGTCTGCATTCAGATAAGATCTAAATCTAACCTTGCTCAGCAGAGAGGAAAGGAAGAAGAAGGAGACCTCTCTCCTGCAAAACATCACTCAGCTGCTGGGTGGGGGTGAAGTTCTCAGGTGCCTCCCAATCTCACAGCTTATCTCAACAACTCATCACACCTCTTCATGTTTTTCATGCGTTTACCTTTATGCAGCATCAACAGAGGGCAATACAACACATTTCTCTAAATGCACAACAACAGTAATCTAAACTAAAACCCCACACTATACCAGAAATACACACTTAGTACACATGAGTGTTAATTGATTACATATTTTCCTAATATTTCTCTGTGATCATCTCAGGATTATTTTTTTTTCCTCCAAGCCTTGCAACCTGGATAATGTAAAGATGTTGTGGAGTCTCCATCTTTAGAGATTTTTCAAAACTGTCTGCACAAACTGTCTGAGCAATCTCATCTAACTCTGAAGCTAGCGCTGCCCTGAGCAGGGGTCGGGCTAGATATCTCCAGAGCTTGCTTCTGATTTTTTACCTATAATTCCCTGAAAATCTGATTGCAAAACTGACATCTGATGCACCACAGAAGAAAACATTAATGCCACAATATACAGTGTGTTCTGTTACACCACAAAGACCCTTGAATACCTTTAATTGGTTTATTTCCTTCAAAAGGGGAAAAAAGCCTTTTAGAATGTGAATTGTGGCTATTACACCTGTATTCATGTAAAGCTCAATGTAATGCATGCGGAAGGACAAGCAGTAGCTATTTACCTTCCCTGGGTGTTTCTACTAATTTATTGGCAATTTTATTATTCACACTTAACTGTACAGGAGGGTCAAGTGTCATTATTTGCCCATTGCATTTTTTTTTATTTTTACATTTTCTCGTGCATCATGTCTGGCAAGTTGTAAATAGCACCAATTTCACAGCCTCTTCTATGCTGCCAAGTCAAGGTTCTTCACCCCTCCATCCACAGAGGGTTCAAGAGATGGTATTACACAAGGCTGACTGCAACAGAAAGGGAGAACAAACGCAACAGCTTTCACAGAGGCAGGTGTGCTTTTACTCTGACGAGTGAATATCATTCCCTAGGAAGGGTGTTTCTGTGGATAACACACCACTACCTGAACAAACACACAGTACCACAGCACATGCAGGAAAATAAATATGTGCGGATGTATTCTGGTTGGGACAAAGCACAAACCAAAAATGACCGTGGTGCAGGAATCTACTTGTTTCTTTTTTGCCCCCTTTGGAGGATGTTTGTAAGCAGGCAGTCATAGATAAATATGGAAATAAAAAGAGAGGGATGGGTATGTGATCTGTTTTCCTAAAAGCAGCCAAAGGGGTTTTATGATATGAAATTTAAAAGATAAAGAAAGACAGCAATAAGTCAGAGGAAGCCAGAATTGTCTTAATGACAATTTAAAATCTTTCCTTTTCTTGATCACACATCTTGCTACAGGAACACAGCACATTTTAACAGCTCCCTCATTAAAGGTGGTTGTTCCATGCATGGAGTAGGTTGTGCAAGTCAGGACAGATGTGAAGCGCTGTGCTGCTTTAAGAAGTAACAATTTGGAGTCACACTTTCATCATGTGATTTCTTCATTAAAAATACTGAAAACATACCATATTGAAATAAAGGTTCTGCTTTTGTTCTAGACAAAGAAATTCTAACAGAATCCAGATTAAGTCAAAACTTTAAATGAAATCTGCCCAGGGAGCTCGGAAATAAAGCATCAAAATTGCAGGGTGAAAAGTTTCTAAATCATGGAACTAGTCAGAACTTGTTGCGTTCCTGAATGATAAACACAGAGTTCAGCTGATCTTTCATGGAAAAAACATAGTAAATTTCCCTTCTGGGGGTTCTATTTACCCAACCTTTTCAGGCTGTATTATCACCCACTGTAATGTATTTAACTTCCATTCATGAGTCACTCCGACACTGGACTGTTCAGCTATGCAAACAATACAAAACCTGAGTTCCTAGCCACAAATAAGGAAGGAATTTTGAATATAATGTTTTTTATCAATTAAATGTATTGACACATTGCTATACTGATGCCAGGCATATTTCCATTGACGTTGAAAGGAATAAGAGCAGGCCAATATTTGACAATTATTTCACTAATGCACGGCATGATCTCTGAAGACCAAGTCCTAAGAGACTAAGCACAAGTGGTTCTACCAATTAGTGGCAACTACAGATCTGCAGCATCTTTAACAATTGGCCTTGATACAACTTACATCATAAAATGTGTATAATACATTAAAACACAGTTTAAAGGTGAGCACAGTGTATATAATACATGGGAATGTAATATATATATATACCTTATTAAAAATATTTCACCATTATTTAGTTAGAAATAAAACAGTCATACAGTGCTGATTTATGTCAGAGACTCAATATTATTATAGGAAATTAATATTTTATTAAAGTTGAAGCAATGAAGATGTGTAACACATTAAACTGAGAATTAAACTGAGGCACATTTATGTGAGTGGTGAACTTCCATCATTGAGTTCCTACTCCATTAGTTCAGACAGATACCCAGTCCTGAGGTGTGAGATTTCCTGAGATAATCAAAACTATCAAACACTAGACTTGGTCTGGAGTCAGACCTTGATCTCCAGTACAGTCTGAGACATGGTGTCACCTGTGCTCCTGTAAGAGATCACAGCCTTTTTACTAGACTCTGAAGGGTTGGTAGGCACATGCATTGTGTGGCTTCTTACACATCTGGACTCAGCACAGCTCTTCATGGTGAATGAATTGTTGGAAAAATATCTGTTTGTTTTCCGCAAAATCTTAACCAAGTAACCCTGGCTTCACAGAATGGTCAGGGACAGCTGTAGGGGGGTGAATTTGGCTGGTAACGGTTTGTCTCTGTCACTAATGAACTCATGAATCATGTAAATGAACTGTTTTGCCAAAGGGAAAGTTTTAGGAATGAAACATGAAGATTACGCCTAAGTGCTGTGGTCATAGGAGCACCTTTGCCTATTTTTGTATGGGGAAAACTCATTCGAGGTTCCTTCCTAGTGCCCAGATGGGTCCTTGTCTGCATTGTGCTCTGTTCCTCCTGCAGTTCCGGGTAAATAAGATATTTATTACTTCCTCTCCTGAACTGCTGAGAGCCTGATTATACACTGATAATGTTTGCTCTTTGATTTCAGGACTTGGCTGCATTTCAGAAAGAGATGCTGTTTCTTAATGGTCAAAATGATTCTGCTGTCAATCTATATAAACAGCTAGAAACAATGCAGCAGTGAGGTAGAGGTTTCTTGATCTGAAAATGAGACAGTGAACTTGAAAGTCCTACCTCAATCCTGCCTCCACACATATAAAATACAGTATCCTTTATCTTCCATTACATGGTATATAAAATAATCCAGTCCATACATTGGCAGAATGCTATTAATTATATAGCTAGCACCCTTTACTCTCTGAGGTATTAAAAAAATCACTGCTAACTGAAAATCACTGATCAAGTTTGTTAACAGTTCATGATCCCATTATCCCAGACAAACAGTAGGTTAGCAATAAATACATCATAAATAATAGGTTGTTATTTGCTGGTTTAACAACAGATATAATTTCTGAGAGGCATTCACCCTGTGTCATAATCAGCACATTAGATAAAAAGAGGAGGAGTAGGATTTGCCCTCTGCTCTGCCTTCCAGCACCCAGGCAAGGAGCCCTCCAGAGAGCTGTGAGGCTGCTCCAGGCTGCAGGAACATCTGGGCTGGCAGCGATGGCACAGGAACATCTGGGCTGGCAGGGGTGGCACAACTTCCAGAGATAAGAGCTGTGAAGTTTTAGGTACGGGCTTTTTGTGTGATTACTCTGGGGTATTGCCATACCCTCAGTGAAAAATCACCAGTGAGTGCAAAAGGAGCAGACTTAAGGATGGGGACAAGCACTTTGCAAAATCCCACGGGCTACACTGCTCCTCGATGTCTCCAAAAGACTTTTAAGGAAGCACTTGGGCTGCCTGGGGCCCAGGTACTTGTCTGTCTTCTCAGGCAGGTTTTGCAGCTTCCTGAGAACAAAGCTGGGACAAGGCTGGATGGTTTTTGACATACACTCTGGAAGCCTTTGGGCTGTATTTGTGCAAACTGGCCTGGCTGCAGCTCAAGCACCCCAGAGATCTGAACTCCAGCAGGATTAGACAAAGATCCGTGAGTTGTCCCAGGAAATAGCACAAGACTTGACATCCAAGGTGATCTCAGATCTCCAGTCTCCCTCCCTTCTGTGTGGTGGTTTGGAACCCCAGCCTGGACTTCTTCCCAAACTCCTGCATATTGATACCCCTACGACCCAGGTCCCCCTATGGCACATGCAGCAACCCATAGGGCCTATTGTCCGCCCCAAGCCTTCCTGTTCCTCGCTGCACAGAACACGAAAACTCCCCTGGGGAACCAGATCCCCCCTCCTGCCCTGGGGCACCACCCTGTCCTCATGGCTGAGGTCCCAGCAGGAGAAAAAGGGGGAGCAGTAGTCCCAGGATCCGTTCCTCACCAGGGTACACTTCAAGCAGGTGCTGCAGAAAGGGAATTGTGGAGGGATGGACATGCATGAAAAAAGAGTAAATTATTTTCTTCCCTCTTCACTGCCTCTGTAAAATTGCCTGGGCTAATGTTTAATCCCTCAGGGGTTCTGTCACTCCGCTTCTGAAGTTTAAGAACTTCAGAACTTCAGAGCTTCAGTCTTCCTACCTGCTGAACACTTACCTGTCTGCTGGCACGTTGCAGACTGATAGCACATCTTTTTGTAGGTGCTTATACTGAGGAAAAAACCCAGGTTGTTGAAAGATACTTAACTGAAAGATGTTTAACTGAGATTTGTGAAAGAAAATCATCTTCCAAACAATGCTGCTGGAAAGATGAGGTTTGCTTTCATTGCAGAAGATATAAAGGCAGACACGCAGGCCCAGCATGGTTTCTGCAGTCTGGCTACTGTATTAAAACATGACAAAACCACCTTTTTTAAAAAGAAAAATCTGTCTTTGCTTTCAAATTAATTCAATGCTCTCTTGATCACTCTGGTTTCAGGTAGGCTGGCGAAGCTGGCAATGCCCCTGAACTCCTGGGCCCAGGCGGATGTGTCCTGGAAATATCCTGGTTTCCACAGGAAGGAAGAGCAGCAGGGACCACAGTGGGGAGCTGTGCCACCATCCAGCTGCTGCCCCATTGTCACAGTAGGAGACAAGACACTTAAGTGCACCTGACCTGCTCCACCAGGTACACAGCCACACAATGAAAGGGTGACTCGAGCTTCACATTAACTTTTATCCTTGCTGTGCTTGTCCTCTGCAAAAACATATGCACAAGTGTGTCCACCCCAGTTCCTTCGTCATGTCTATAGGACAGAAATAATTTACACTTAATATATTTTAAATGCCCAATTTCACATTTACAAATTACTTCAATTTTAAAATCACTTAACAGATTGCACCCAGTTTTGGCTTATCTTTTCAATCTTTATTAATAAATAAAATAGGACAGGGACCATTTGCTAGCCCTGAGGCAAAGTGGCACAGCACAGCTCACATCCATATGGCTGAACTCTCTTTCTGCTCCTATGCACTGTGGCTGAGTGAAAAATAACCACTGGGAACAGTCATTGGCCTATGGTGTTCCCCAGATGGTACTGGGGTGTTGTTGGGACAAGCCAACAATAACGGGGTGCATGTTAACAACTGAACATGTCTGTAGTTGTGTGCCTGTGGCTGAACCCCCACTCCAGCCTCATTTTATTTGTCACTATAAATTACTTCATCAGGTTTTTCTTCTCTAAATCCTGCCACCTTCTTGGTACTTGTAATAGATGTTCCTAAGTAGCATGGATAGAAAAAGTTGAAATGTTAATTTAATTTATACCATGATTTATTTGATTATTTTTCAACTTACCTACTTGATGGCTATGGTCAAGCAGGGTGTCAAGCTGTGCAAACTTCGCCTGAAAAAGCTTAAGAACTGCGCCTGCAAAGGTGAGAAAGACCAGAAGAAATACATAGGCAGATAGCTTAGGGAACAGAGCATGCTCAGAGTACAAGGTCCAGGAAAACCTGACCAAATACAAATCAACCTGAAATTTAACACCCACGCAGCCACTGATGCATTCACTCCACAGAATCATACACTATACTTTTAATTTTCATCAGTGATCTTGTCAGCATCCTCGAGCACAAGACAGCCAGAAGGGTTTCTTTAAATAGGACTAGGTAAGCTTGATAAAATGTCAGGAAGAAATAAAGCCCACAGAGACCATTATTTTTCTATTTATTCTTTACTAAACACCTTCATGTCTTGGATAGCTTCAGCCACGGTGTGAATGAGGATGTGGGCAGGTGATGTTGGCCAGGTTTTACCAGGCAACCTCGCAGAGGCAAAGCCCACAGATAGGTTTCTATCATGACTGAGCACTGTTAAGGCTTTTTTTCCTGGCTCTCAGGAAGCACTTAGCAAAGCAGGATGAAATGCTACTCTGCTTAAAACCTTTTCCGCAGGATTTATTCACTTGTAGCCTGACAAGCGATTAATAAGCTGCATTACTCCTGAGGCAAGTGATAGATACTTGAAGGGTTGAGTGTACCTCTATTAGTTCTTAGCTGTAACCATTTTTAGGACTCAGGAGGGCTGAAAGCTTGGAGATGTATTATCTGCAATTACTTGCATAACTGTCATTCACAAAAAAAAAAGGCGCTTTATTGAATTTACGTAGTTGTAACATGGCTGGCATCCCATATAGTGAATAGGTTATACACTGGTGGCAGAAGCAGATTTTAAAGCAGTTTATTTGGCAAGAAGAATGAAGAGTCAGATTACAATTCATGCAATTCATAGCCTATGTCATTGATTTCTGAGTATCTCATTCAAGGCCCTCCCTGTGCCAAGGAAAAACAGGAGCATCTTGAGCCTGGTCACACTACTTTGGGCTGCAGGATGTCACTATTTTAGCCCCGTAAGTCAACTTTTAAACTTCTGTATTAGCTAAAATGGCACCTACCACATCTGCCAGACGAGCTGAGTGACATGCTGCCCCTCAGTTCCCCATGTGGGTTCCTCAGTAACCACATACCCTGTCGAGTTCCTGCTTTCCCTACCATGCAGGTAGTCAGAAAATAGCTGGAAGCTTCAGGAGCTCTGTGTGCTGCCATTAACAGCCATAAACACAGCTGATCACCCAGCCACTGCTGTCGGAGACCACGTCACCTCTGGGCTGCCTCTGCAAAACACAGCGCAGGACTTCCCTGGGACCTTGCACATCAATACTGCCCATCACCAGGTCTGCAGCAGAGCCAGGTCTGTTGCTAAGAGTATAACATGCTGCTGGTTTTATCTGGTCGTTACAAATCATCCCTGTCTCTCTGTGTTAGGAGTCTTCTGAACGTTGACAGGAAAAACAAGTAATCCTGTGAGCAGTCAGATTAATTGGTCCTTCCTCAGGTTGTAAGCATTCATTGCAAAGCTCTTTCTCTCCTCCTTCAGTTATCTAATATGGGCTGAACGCAGGCTGTAAAACCCCGAGACAGCAGCGGCGTAACCCTACTCCCGCCGCCAGCTCTCCCGCCA
>VZTO01019497.1:1571-11763 GCA_013400615.1 Syrrhaptes paradoxus
TTCTTGTTCTATTCACCAAACCACTGTCTGTGGTAATTTTATTTTAAATGCCACTGTTACAAAAGCTTAAATGTCTGTTAAATTCATTGCATTCAAAACAACTGTTATTCTTGAAACAAAATTTTGCATATCTTTTACTTGAACGTGGAAACACAGTACTGATGCTCATTTAAGCAATAAAATGTTTTCTCAGGTGTGTTGCTGAAGCAACAGTGCAGAAAGCCATCACTTGGGGAAAAAATGATACTATTCAAACTTTATGCTAAAGCTATAGCCAGTTAACTAATATTTGTTCTCATTTAGAATTAAGGATTGTCAGTTCAGCTGAAGCCTGTGGCTTCTTAAACTATATGCTGGTGACTTAGATCAAATGTATAGTAAACAGGTCACAGCTGAAAGCGAGGAATCCAATCTCGTCAAGGAATACTTACCCACACCTTCTGACAACAAGGATTCAGGTTTTAGCTGAACACAGGAAATCCCCAGTGATTTAGGATTTATTATTAATGGCAATAAAATGGCTGACTTTGGAAAGCTCTAGATTTCAGAGCTTCAATTTATTATTTATTTATTATTAGGTTTAGTTTACTAATGCCATTATTCCTTGACAAACCAGGTTAACACAGAACTAAGACATGTAACTATGATGCTGCTTTGATTTGGGTTAGGTAACTATACAGGATGGTTGAAGTAAAAAAAGAGTTGGATCTGGTAGTTGAGAATTTATCCAACTTCAGTTGAATGGAAGGGTTAATTCAGCTAAGGCTTGAGACTAAGGCTCTGGATTTCAAAACAGCAGACCAGGAAGAATGAGTTAATGGTACCACCTGGACTGATAGAGCTAATGTGCTTTATTGTGGAGGAAGACTGAGCAAGAAGGAAATCTGTCAAGAAAATCTAACTCGACAGCTAACCTTCCCAAGAAGCATATCAGGAAAAAGTAGAGAAAATACAAGAAATGAAGGTATGAGTCTGACAACTTTGAGGTCAGGATGTGAGAACATAAACTGAGACATACAAAAAGATTTGCCAATTAGACTTTACAAAACTGTTAAAACAGAGTTTGTGTGATCACCTTACCATAAAAGTGATTGAGCACTTCACCGTGCACAGTGAAGGTGATAGAACAGTAACTTAGTCAGAACTCTCAGACTAGCTGAATATTTGACTCAGTTTTCAATAGGGAGGATAGCATTGGCTGGGGGCTGGGGGGAGAGGAAGAAAACTGACAGGCATGATAACTGATGGGAATTAGTGCATGGAAGCTGACAGCACTCAAACCCACCAGGTTCGGATCCCTGGGGAATGTCAGGATTCTCAGTGAAGGTGAATATCAAATTTCAGTCCATCTGCAGGTACATACAGCAGATCTAGGGAGAGAGCATACCATATTAGATTACAAAGAAGTAGTGATGCCTATACATTAAAAAAAAAAAAATAAAAAGGAAGTGATCCAGGCAATTCCGTTTGCTTTCAAAAGTTAAGTGTTCTGAGCAGCATGGAAGGATTTAGGAGATATTTTGAAAAAGAGAATAATTAAAACATTAATGTTAAAGGGAACAGTTGTAAAGAACAATGCAGATTTACCAGAGTTGTATGTGCCAGATTAATCTGATCATTTTCTCTGAGGTCTTATTTTCTAGACAAGAAAATATAATAGGTCCTACATGTCTGTATTTCTTCGACACATTTCACAGGGTGTTACTTGAAAAAATATTAGTTAGGTGGAGATGATGGGGATAAGCGCAAGAATTTTGAGGTAGGTAGGGAGCTGTATAAACAGAAGATAACAACACATAATTTTGACTGGGAGGAGATTTGAAGTCCAGTTTCTTATGGCTACCTTTTGAAACCATTTCAATATTTCCGTGTTAGAACACACTGATAAGCAGGAGGCATATTCCTGATACAAGAATTAATTGGAAGGATGTTAAAACTGCATCATCTGGAAACAAACCATAGCTAAAATGAAAGTTTGCATGCACAGGAACTAATAACAAGGCTTTCTCATGAGGGAGCTTGTCAGTTATGAGTATAGTATAGGGCTCAAATATACTATGATCCACCAGTGACATGCACCTTCTGACTTAGTCATGTACCACAGAAGATGCATGGAGCAGAGTATTGATGACATGCACTGTGAAGAACTGACAAGGTCACTTCATGCCCTGTGCTCTGTTCTGGTTAATGGCTTTCAAAGCAAATGAGGTCAAATTATAATGGTTCAGCAAAGGGCTACTAGTGTCACTGGAGGCATCAACAGCCTGTGCAGAGACCAGACAGAAGAAATTTGGCTTGCAGTCTGGGAGAATGAAGGCAGGAAAGGGGATTGATTTCTCTTCATATAAACTAAGATGGGGAGCGACTATCAGAGATAAATGAACCATGTTGGTATAAAGAACCACTGGGCATGGTCTGTCTCTAAATGAAGACAGACTGGAGAACAGAAGCAGGTTTTTTTGCTCCCCAGAAGGAGGTTCTGTGACAGCCTTCTAACACAAAGAGATGGGGACAAGAACTGCCTGGCTGCAAGGCCATGCTTTAGAGCTTACTGAAAGGCACTGAACATCACAGCTGTGTCAATGACCCAGGAGGCTGCCTTCAGCCTCACTTTAGCATGTTTCCCCTAACCAATTACACCCCTGTTGCATTCCACCCTCCCCTCAGGAGATAAATACTTTGACAGAAATAATAGCCTTCTGAATCCAAAACTTCCTCAGATTTCAATGCAGGTGTACATTGCTTTGCTGTATGCAAGTTCAACCATTTCTGTAAACTGGAGTCATCCAGTAGTGAGAAAACTGATTTTCTAGAAACCTTTCCAGACATGGTAAGCCTTTTGCTAAATCTTTTTGTGAATAACTTTTCTTCATCTTGATTTCTCAAAGGTTTTACAAAAGCCAGGTGCTGGAACATTCCCAATAAAAATTAGGGAATTATCAGAGCTCTATCCGAGGAGCTGCAGGCTTACACAAAGCTATGAAAATACCTCTAAAAATAATGTGGGGCTTGGTGATGCACATTTTTGAATTTTAAAATAAAATTTTTTTAAAAAAAGGAATTTCCTTGCTGAAACAAATTGAGATTTATGAATGCTCCTTTGTATTTTTATAAAAAATGTCACATTTCAAGACAAAGTGAAGAAGCTAGTATTTTTTGAATACTTAGAATACTCAACTTCTGAACAGAAAAGGGTGCTAAAAACAATTGCAGGCATTAGAGCAAACTTGAACTTCTTCCATATATTCTTTATAGAAGTGTTTGAATACCCTTTGAAGTAACAATATAAGGCACTTATCTATTTTAATAATTTGTAGGCAAGATAGAAACATAATACTTTGGTTGAAATCTCACATTTAACTAATTCAGATGGCCCTGAAAATATCAAATGTCAATTCATGTTCACTTTCTATCTTCAAAATTGTGTTCTTTCTCATTGGAATGAATTTATCAATTTCTGATTTTTTTCTCCACTTTTGCACATCTAACACTTCAGTATGGACATGTCTCAAGCAAAATGTCTCTGAGCTTCTAACCTATGAAGTGTTATGAATATTGGTTTCCTCAGTGAAAAAAAAAAACCAAACCCAAAACAAATCATTATGGAAGTGAAGAAAGTTTAACTTCAGTCTATGTAAAAATGTTCAGTTTTGACAAGTCAACAATATCCAGAAAAAAACAACAAAACATTTTTTTTTAAACTGATCCACAGATTTCCTCAAAATCTGTTGAGCAAGCATTGAATATCTCTAAACTGACAAATAAACACTGCTGAGACATGTGGGACACGTGCTTGTCACACTCTGCTATTACAGTATTTTCTGGAGGGCTTTTGGTTGAGGTCTCCTCACAGTCTCCCATGAAATCCATAGTTATGTTTTGGGAGATAGCATGGGTACAGGGACTGTTGCTGTTTTGGGCACCCTTAGTAGTCTGGGTAGTTGTAATTGCACACCATTAGAGTAGTATCTGTGTCAGCGATTGCTGACCACACTGCATTTTCTGCTGTAGAAGTAGCAATTTGAATTTTTCACTGCTGCATCAGCTGAAAGGTTTTACACTTGCAATGAGATAAAGTTCCAACTCCTATTTTTTATAAACAAGCAGAGTATATTTTGCTCTGGATTCTGAGAAAACATGTAATAAAATAAATAATTTAAATTGGCACCCAAGTACACAGCTAGAAACACTGACATCTTAACTAGGTAAAGTTACTGCAAATTAGAAGTTGCACACTAAATCTGTGTAAATTGCACTGTCCTGCTGACTGCACTGGAGGTATTCCAACTAATATTAGGCCAGGATCTGGATCATTCAAAACATGACATACGTATGTATAAGAGTATCTTTGAAAACATAAAACAGATATTAGGTGTTCAATTCTAAATTCAAATAAGTCTTGTTTTGTTTTGGTTGGTTTGGCTGTGAATGAGATGTAGATACAAGCAGTTGACTGATGGGTGCCTGTAGGATGCATTATGCCTCTGGAAAACTGAGGTGAACAACAGTTTTTTAAATGATATTTACTGAAGGTTACTTTTTTTAGTTTTACTTATTTTATTTTCCTGTATAATTTCTTGATTCACATGCAGCTTTGGATTAAAACCAATGGGCTTTCTCTTTAAAGAGGTTTAGATCTCATATCAAGAATTAAATACCTGAAGTATTCTGTTTTGCTGGAAACTTTCCTCTGATAAGTCAGATATGACCCAGGAACTCTCAGGGTCTAAAAGTACAAACTGACAAATTCTTCACAAACTTATCTTTTCACCCATGTTTGACACATCAGTATCAAATTAAAAAANAATTTTGCATTTGTTCCTTTTAAGGTTTTGAGCCATTTCCCAGGGGGAAAATCTATTTGAGCTTCCTTGGGATCTAGGACAACCTTGTCTCAACTGTTTTCCAGGGCTCTGTGCTAAAATATCTGTCATATGGTGCTTTGCCATTTGCTTCACTGGGCCCAGAATCAACATGTAGCTTCTCAGTTCACAGAACAGAGAAGATCTGAAGTCCTAGTACGTCAAGCAAGAGGATAGAAAGTTGAATTAAAAAAAACCCAAACAAACAAACAAGCCAAAAACCTAAGTCTTTCAACATACAGCAAAAAAGCAGAAAGACATTTATTTCCTTTTCTGCCCGTTTCTTGATATGGTTTTTGGTTTAGAACTAAGTTGGGTGTAAATTTACCATGTTCTTTTCAGTCCAGTAAGTTCACGAGTTGGGTACTGTGTTCACTTTCTGCTCCTTCTCTCAGGAATCATCTCAGTTGCTTTGAGGCTTTATGATGCAATTACAGCTGAGAATGTTTGTGAGAGATTAGTCAAGAGATGCAAGTGACAGAAAAAAATGTTGACAGTCATGGCACTGTCTGTGAGAAGAAAGAGAATAAATCAGATTCAAGATGACGTTAAAGGACAGCAGTTTACTAAAGGAGCAACATCTTGTGTAAGATGAAAACTACTGGGTGCTGTGTCCATGGTGTGGGATTGTAGTCCAGTTCTCACAGTCTGTGCAGCCCAGGGGGCTGGATAAAGAAAAATCTGACAAAAAACAAAATTATTTTTAACCTGGGTCAGTTTCCCAGTCTGAGTCACTGAGCAGCTGCATAGACAGTTGCAGTTATATTGGAGCAGCTACGGGCAGACATGAGGGCTGGAGGAGGACAGAGAGAAGCTGGAGGCAATGAAGCAGGCACTGCTGCCCAGTGGAGTTGTTCCTCAGGTTCTGGCCCTTAGGATGTGAAAGGAATATCTGTCTGAAGGTGCCCGGTGGGATACACTGCCGTCTGACATGACCTGGGCACCTGGGTTTCAACAACTGAATTGAGTCAGTCAGTAGACTCCACTGACTGCACTGAGAGCTTGAACAGCTTCTCACCTTCTCATAGATAGACACCCTCAGCAAAGCAACTACATTTAAATGAAGTAGAAGATGAATCTCATACCTAACGTTTAGAAATCCGCACTTGCTTCTATAGCCTGAATCTAAAGGTGAAACATCCTTTTACTTGGAGTCCTTCAGTCTTGCTAGTATTAGTGGGCTGGAACTGTATCTTTTTAAATATGTTATGGAGTAAAGGAAGCTTACTGTATATGTAGATTTGCTACTCCTGGACCCCATTTCTTGATGTATTTTGTGGGCACAGAAAGGCTGCCAGTGGTACGTACTTCACTGTCACGAAAAAGCAAAATCTCAGGCCCTCTAACAAGAAACAAATGGACATTCACGGGCAGAGCCATGTCTATATTTCAGCTTTCAACTTCAGCTCTCATCTTTAGAGGTTTTGAGCTCTTCCCATAAGACACTGAATATCCTCCAGTAGAAACCCAATTTCAAGAAAATATGATGGTTTGCCCTATTGCCATAAGCACTCAGACAGTGCAGGAAGTTTGCTCCATAAGCAGACAGGAGGCTGTGAAGCTTAATTTGTGGTAGTGACAATGACTTTATTTATTATCTTGAATAAGGGAGAGTGGTGACAAGTTATGACACATGAAGTTCAGACTGGGTATAAGGAAAAGCTTTCCATTCCAGGAGTGACGTAGCATCTCTGTTCCTGGGGATTTTCAAGAATTTATTCAAAAGCCTGACCGAACCGGCCTGGTGTTTACTATAAGCCCACTTTGAGCAGTAGGTTGGATTGTGTCATGTCCAGAGATCTTTTCACACAGCAATTCTATGGTCCTGTGTTATGTTACTTCTCTTCCCATTGTCTGATTTCTCTGGAAATGTCTGAGTACCTTTTTCAATACCTGCCATGATGAGGTCATTATTGTGAAGATCTTGGTGTTACTGTAGTCCATATGAATAAATATGAGCTTAAAAAAATGTGTCTCTAAATTTTAGTACATCAAATATTTCACTAGGTGTTTTTATCTATCCATGAACTTTTGAAATAATATTTGCACATTAAAATTTGTGTCCTGCTTTATTACTGATGTACTGTGTATTTGAAATCAACGGTTCAAATAGTTGCTTTCATTAAATCAAGAAAATAGAATGTTAAATATGTACAGGAATAGTTGCCAGACGGCCACTATTCTAAAATAGTTTAATGCAAATACATATCTGTTAGGCACAGCCCTAAGTCAGGTATCTAGCCATAAAACATCTTCAAGCTCCCCAGGAGATGAACAAGAAATAATCCATTTAATCTTTATGAGCTGGCATCTATCTGTGGTTAAGGTGAGAGAAGGGTGTTCCTTCCTGTCTTTCCCATTTCTGTATTCTTAGGTATAGCAGTCGCAGGGGATAGCGAAATAGTACCTCTGAAAATTTGGTCTTCAATTCTCTGCCTTCCTCTTCTGATTTATGACAGTCTTACGTAAAGACAAGTTAGTGAGAGTTTTCATCCCCTTTTTCTTCTTTGTCTTGTTTATTTACTGAGCTTTGTTATTTTATCCTAAACTTTAAATTGGCTACCAAGGAGCAACCTTTGGTATCAGCAATCTTTGAGAAAGCAATACCGTAGAAACGATGACTTCATGTCATTATTGATTTATTGTACATTTCATTAACATTAATGTATGTTTGATTTACATTGATGACTGAATGACTTAATGTAAATCAAACAAAGCCAAATCCTTATGTTCAAAACAGATTACATGCCTTTGTGAAAACTGGATTATTCAGATAACTTTTTCAACTACCTTAGAAACAGCTACTTTAAAGTATTTTGCAAAACCACAGTTTTTTTTTATTGTGCACTATCTATTAACAGAGATTTATTTTAGCATCAGCCACTAAGAAAAAATAATCAAAGATTGCCCTGCCTCACTTGTGATCTACTGAGGGCTGTTCACCCACTGTGTAATGCTTCATTGAAGAGAATGTCATGAGTAACCGAGACAGCACAGGTTTATGACAGTTTAATGATGTAACTGATTCTCTATGTGTGGCTACATTTCAATGAGATGGCAGAGCAAAAATATTACTGTACAAAATAATTTAAAGTAATAATTCTCCTTAGAGAAAATCAACATCACAGGTGATTCAGTTTTCTTTTGCAATCAGCACTTCATAAAACCTAAAGCAAAACTCTGTCTATTTAGAAAAGTAGATTAGCCTGCCTTCTCTGAAGGTTCACACAATATATTTTTCTCTCTTGAGAAGTGAGATATTTTTTCTTTCCCTCTCTTTTCCTCAGAGCTGCCTTCCAGCCAGCTGGACCCTGCACTGTTGCCTGACGTTATTCTGTCTCAAAGACAGGTTCTGCCTTTGCTGAACCTTCAGGAGATTTTATCATCTGTAAAGTTAACACCAGACATTTTCTTATTTTGCAGTATGTACTTATTTATAGAGGACCAAAATTAGACCATATGAGTCTGCTTTGAAGGTCGTGCCTGCAGAGCAAATGAAGGTGTGATTGCAGCTTGTGCTAGCTTTAATCAAATAAGCCCAGGCAAAATATAACAGCAAGGTATCAGCACAGAGTTGCATCCCAAGGGGCTTAGACTGACTGTGCAAAAATCTCTGGCAACAGGCTGTATTCATGCGTTCCACATCGTCATCTTCATGCACAGTGCAAGGACTTCCTCAGCCTTAGAGTAATACTGCTTTTACAAACTAAAAGAAATACTGCTTGTAGGGAGATTATGATATTGGTATACACATATCATTTTTGCAATAGAAGTTTCTCACAGTCTCACAGTACTGGATGAATCTGTGATTGAAGCATGTCTTAAAGAGAAAAGGAAATAATTTGTACAAATCTCTTTATCAATGCTCATCACTACTTAGTGATAGGCCAGCTTAAATACACTGGTGAATATGAGTTGCTACATGAAAATTTGTTTATCTATTATCATTGATAAGCACTTTACCTACTTATTGAGGTTCTAGATGGTTATTTTGCTGATTCACCTTCCTCCTTTAGAGTTTCCAGCCATTTGCCTCTCTTTCACACACCTCAGGTGGAGGTTTCTGCCCCAATACTTAGAGACATAAGCAGTTCATTTACAGGCATGGTCTGGGGGAGGGTGGGCAGGAGTGGATATAAATGTAAAACTCCCTCAGGAACTTCTAAAAAGGGAGTTTTCTTCACCAGGGGAAGGAAATCTCTCTTCCGTCTTGGCAATTAATTTCCACTCTCCTCTCCAGATGTTTTTGTCCCTTGGGCTGAATATTGAATTAACAGTTTGTGGGACTGCACTCAGACTGAAAAGAAAAAAAAATAATCTGAGAGAAAGGAAAATCAATCTTTGGTTGGTCTTACAATGAAAAATAAATAACCTTGCTCTGAAATGTGAGGACAGAGTATTCTTTCCTGAGGTTATTCTCCAGAGTTTAGTACCTCTGCACTGTTGTGTGTTTACAGTACTGAATCCCCCCAATTTCTGATCTTGGAAGCTTTTAATTATCAGCTTGGAAATCAAGAGGGAATTGCATCTTCCAAGACTGACTGTACTATGGCAGTAGTATCAGAAAAAAAAAAAACAAAAACACTTCTGCATTTAACATTCAATTAAATCAATACTCTATTGACTTTTTTTTTATAAACTACTAACCAAAAGGCACTAGCGGTATGCATTTAGAGCACATATATGTAATTAATTAATGTCATATGCATTACTTTCACAATTCAAAATAGAAGTGATTTAGTATTTTCCTCACTGGGTTTAATAATTTATTAGGCTGCAAATAGAAAATTCTCGTAAAGTTTCAGCACAGGCAGTGGTCAACACTGACACTGAAGAAGATTTTCTGTTGGCTGTGTTTAAAGATTCAAACAAGAGGAAAAGCCATTGAGGATAGTTAAACGAAACAGGACTGACTACAAAACTGACGTCATAAAGGCCATTAGCAGCTGGACACAGTGGGGGAAGGTGAACAGGGCTGGCATGGAATTGCAACATCACTTCCGTATAAACGGAGTCCTGGAGCTGAATGATCGGCTCTGTGGTTACACTCAAAAGGAGTGGAAAGTCAGAAGGCAGTTTCACAACTCAGCTTAAACTACTTTCCCCGACACTGACTTCATCTTGTGCGACAGGCTGTTGTGGTCCCCATGGCATAACTCTAGCCTTTGGCTACCTTGTCATTTCTCTGATGTTTTTGTCATCAGAAAGTCTTGCACATGAGGATGCACTAAGCAGAAGGGTGTTGAAGAGGAACAGTGAGGGAAAGAGCACAAGAAGCAGAAGCTTGTATGCTACGGGTATTGTTGAGATAGGGCATAGACTGGGCATAG
>VZTO01019500.1:0-69706 GCA_013400615.1 Syrrhaptes paradoxus
CGAGCCAGAGTTCTTACCCCCCTTACTTTTGTCTGAGTACTTACAGCTAGAGGACTAGGAAGATCCATTTAGCTAAGTATCCAGAATGGTAGGAACTCCTTTGAACCTTTGTATTTTTAAAACCGGACTACAAATTACTTAAGGACTGTGTTGAACAGGTTGTTTTGTCACCTGGTGGTGTAGGTCTAGCAAAATGCACTGTGAGTCCATACAAAGTTTTTTCAAAAGTTCATTGCATTTATTTAGTAGTAAAGAGCTCAGTAACTCCACCAGCATTTTTAGAGTTTGAAGAAGATTCGGGGTCCAAATATGCAGCACTTCACAGAACAAAATGTCTGTTGTCTTTGTTGTTCATTCCCAAACTGGCATGGTTAAAGGATTAGTTACTCAGCAGCATTCTCGGTAAAACATCAGACTGGTTTGCATTTTTTTTGTAAGGCCGTTCACCCCTCCGTGTGGCAGAAAAGGACAGTTGTATTTATACTGACAAGAACTGTAAATCAGACTTGGAATAAATCTTGGCACTGGCTCTTAATTATTTCTGGGAGTTGGGATCAGGTATGGCTTGCATTTGTACCGTAGCTCTAAAAGGCCACAGAGCACTTTCCAAAAACTGAACAATGCACACGTCAGTTTTCTGTGGGTTTCAGCTATAGCAGGCTGCAGCCCACTGCTCAAACATCTGTTAAAGGAATGGGCCCATTAAAAGAACACAGTGTTGCTGTAGTGTGGTGATGCATTTTAATAGTTTCCTACTGTACTTTTTCATGCTTTTCTAGCCCTGTGGAAAACCAAGCAACCAACCAGTTAGAAGTGTTCACATGAACTTCCTTGCCCTGGGGTTCACTGTGAGTTGCAGTGAAAAAATGAGGTTGCTGCTCAGGCGTTCTTGTTTCTTAGCAGATTGTTTTAAACAAGCCTTGCAAAATCTCAGTATTCAGTAGGGTGCAGGGAAGTGGGGGGTTGGAGTTTGGCAGGTTGTTGATGGAGGGCTTAAAAGATCTTCACACTTTCCACTGTTGTTTGTCACTGAACTATCAGGCCAGTGGTGCCAAATAGCCAAGGCAGGGTGGCTACTCTGGAGTAGCTATTCACCTTGGGGCTGGTAGAATAGCATGATAATATTGCAAAGCCTCACTAGCACCTTGACTGTGCTTCCTTCTCTTCTTGTGTTTAAAGAGGTGGTTGTAAGTAGAGTGCTTGTGCATTCTATTGCAAACCATCATGTTTTCACAAGCATTTACAGATTTGAGTCACAGCTTTTCCATATCTGGCAGCAAATACTGATTTGAGAATGAAAGAGAGATCACTCCCTTGAACAAATTACTATTTTTTCTTTGTACATTGCTCCAGCTGGAAATTACTCATTTTCCCAGCACAGCCTTCCTCTCCTACCCAGAAAGACACTTCTACACATGCATAAAAGGTGAACTGAAGCTGGGGAATTGTACTTTTGGTTTGTTATTTTACTTATTAAACAAAAATATGGATGTAATTCAATTTTTCACTGGTGAGTATACTTTCTGAAATTTAAAATCTGGAAGCACAGAGCATACATGACTCTTTCCACATCATTATGATAAGGTGCTGAGCACCTATAACAATTTCACAGAATCACAGAATCACAGCATGTTAGGGATTGGAAGGCACCTCGAAAGATCATCTAGTCCAATCCCCCTGCCGGAGCTGGAACACCTAGATCAGATCGCACAGGAGCGCATCCAGGCGGGCTTTGAATGTCTCCAGAGAAGGAGACTCCACCACCTCTCTGGGCAGCCTGTTCCAGTGCTCTGTCACCCTCCCTGTAAAGAAGGTTTTTCTCATATTCAAGTGGAACCTCCTATGTTCCAGCTTGAACCCATTGCCCCTTGTCTTATCACTGGATGTCACAGAGAAGAGCCTGGCTCCATCCTCCTGATTCTCACCCTTCATATATTTATAAACATTAATTAGGTCACCCCTCAGTCTCCTCTTTTCCAAGCTAAAGAGACCCAGCTTCCTCAACCTTTCCTCATAAGGGAGATGCTCCTTGGAAGGTGTTAGAAACAGAATACTTTAGGACCTTCTAGGATCAGTCATCTAAGACCTTTTGAAACAAATTCTGCCTCTAGCTACAAAACATCTAAGATTTGATACAATTGGAAATGCAAATGAAGGCATATTTCAAGAGTCATGGAATCATAGAATGGTTTGGGTTGGAAGGGAGCTTAAAGATAATCTAGTTCCAACCCGCCACCATGGGCAGGGACACCCTCCACTAGACCAGGTTGCTCAAAGCCTCATCCAGCCTGGCCTTGAACACCTCCAGGGATGGGGCATCCACAGCTTCCCTGGGCAACCTGTTCCAGTGCCTCACCACCCTCACAGTAAAAAATTTCTTCCTAATATCCAATCTAAATCTACCCTCTTTCAGCTTAAAACTGTTACCCCTCATCCAATCGCTATGCTACCTGATACAGTCTGTCCCCATCTCTCCTGTAGGCCCCCTTCAGGTACAGGAAGGCTGCTATAAGGTCTCCCCAGAGCCTTCTCTTCTCCAGGTTGAACAACCCCAACTCTCTCAGCCTGTCCTTGTACAGGAGGTGTTCCAGCCCCCTGATCATCTTTGTGGCCCTCCTCTGAACCCATTCCATCAAGTCCATGTCTTTCCTATGCTGAGGACTCCAGAGCTGGATGCAGTACTCCAATTGGGGTCTCATGAGAGCAGAGTAGAGGGGTACAATCACCTCCCTAGACCTGCTGGTCATGCTTCTTTTGATGCAGCCCAGGGCATGGTTGGCTTTCTGGGCTGCAAGTGCACATTGCTTCTCATCAGCCAGCACCCCCAAGTCCTTGTCCTCAGGGCTGCTCTCAATCCGTTCTCACAGCCTGTATTTGTGCTTGGAGTTGCCCCAACCCTTGTGCAGGACCTTGCTGAACTTGGCCTTGCTGAACTTCATGAGGTTTGCATGGGCCCACCTCTCAAGCTTGCCAAGGTTGCTCTGGATGGCTCGAGGTTCCTCTGGGTGGTGTTTCAGCCTCTTGTCTTGCTTATATTATTGTAACTAGTTGTATACTATCACTTAAATGTCCTAGTTCTCTTCTGGTGTTGAACAAATCCAATGGAGGGTTGATCTCATGCACAATGTTCATAGTTTGTGAATGTCTTAAGTAAATAATGACTTTCTGTAGCATGTATTTCCTGCTGTTAACCCTGAGAAGGGTTAATTTAGCAAGACCATTTTATTTCATTACACTTTCCCTAGGGATGGTCAATCTATTTAAAAAAACTTGGTCAAGATCAGAGGCCAGCCTCAGGCATAAGTACAGGGTTTTTGTAGGCCTGGTACAACTCTTCCCATTGGGGATGGTGATGGCATATTGCTTGGTAATTCCTAGATTAAAACTACGAGCACAAAGCAATACTTAAGCTCAGATCAGAACTTCCTCAGTCTGAGTTGGTGGCCACTTACAGTTGGCGCTTTCCAACAAACCATTGATCCAACCTTTTCTTTCAGGGAAATGAGACTGAAGACATTGTGCCCTTGGCAGGCACTTGGCAGTACAAGGCGATGGTTTGGTGCTGTTGGGAGAGACAGCTCCTTGGAATCTGGAGCTTCAGCTCCTCACATGCAGGGACCATAATCTAAACAAGGAGCTTAAAGAAGAGTGCTGCATATGCCTGTATAAACAGTCTGCAAACCCGATTGTAATGGGACATTCCTGAGGTGATTTCTGAACTCCATTGTCCCAGACAGGCAAATTCTCCCTAGGTTACAGCCATGCTGCTTCACTGAAGGCAGTGGGGTAGGGCATGGATCACTGATGGTGTGTTTCTTAGGCCTTGCAGAACTGTGACTGGAAGAAACATCGGCAGATGTCTGGGCTTTATAGGAGGTAACAGAGAGAGTGATTTAGGGCACCAAATGTGGATGGTTTATTGTGGACCTATTGCAACTTTCCTTATATCATGAGGGATTTTATATCTTCTACTGACTGCACAGTCCTGGGACCTGCCTTCTGGTTGTGATTTATTTTTCCAGTTAAGTCATTGTTCATCATTATGAACTGAGATTATTTTTCTGTGTAAATTTGACAGAGAAGCATTCTTGAACTTGCACACATTTTTAATTTAAAAAAAGCAACAGAAGACCCTTTGCCCTCCTATGATTATGATACTAAGCAATTACAGCTCTTTACCCTTTGGTCTTCACAGCATTAGTACAGGGATAGGCTTATATCAGGACGCTGCCCCTGAGCCACCTCACCAGCTATGGGCTTTGAAGGGCTGTTTAAACCTGGATCCAGACACAATCTTGTCTGAATGCTGGGAAGCGAACGGGGAAACATGCCAGGGAAGGAAGGCCATGCAGTCACCAGATGCAGAAGTGATTTTGTTGTTATTGCTAAGGCTGAAATCCTAAAGGAACAAAACTTGATTGGGGAACCCGGTGAAGGTGAAAGAAAGAGGCCTGCTAGTTGACCTTGGCAGATGTCAGATGAAGGAATGCAATTGACTCTTAGGAAGACTTGGAAGACCATTTGGGCAATCTGAGAGAGGGTGAGCAGGCCTTCCTGGCCACCCAAAATTTGGCAAGAAGAGAGGAGCAGGTGCACCTGAGTAGGTCAGATGGTGCTCTGCTTGGCCTTCAGAGAATTTCAAAAGGACAGGTACACGGCAGGTCTCACATCCCGGTTCTTTCATGGAGGGAAGGTAATAGGAAGTCATGAGGCTGTCACTGGATGGGGTTAGAGTATCAGGATGCCTTTTCGGGGGAAAAAGACATGTAGTGCTTGAAGAGGAGCAGGGAGTTCTTGCCTGGACAGGCTGAGACCTTCAGTTTTGCCTTTTCAGTTACGACACAGCTGGCTGAGTAATCCTCTTTTTTTTCTCTTACACTTGCTTAGAATAAGAGGCTTTAGCCTCTTAGCTAAAACAAAACCTGATATTTCTTAGGTGAAAAAGAACTGTCCAAAAGCTGGGCTGCATACACAAGTGTTTAATTCTTTCACCTTTTTCTGATCATACTACTCAACGGCATTTTGCTTACGACTTGATTCATCTCTTTTTCCTAGTTTACAAACCAACCCAACCCAAACCAAGCCAACCCAAAAGCTCCCTAATCTTTGTTGCTTCTTGTTTGAGTCTTTGTGGATATGTTTGTATATCTCTTTTCACTCACCCACCTCCTTTGCTTTCCTTTCCCTTTGCTATCCACATTTAAATTCATAATTTTTACTATGGGTAAGGAAGCCCAGTTGTATTTGTCTCTAATTTTGAGGTCTATGGAGAGAGGGCAAGGCGGGGAAACGACTGGAGTGAGTCATCTTTCTTGGCTCCTTGAAAGTTGGAACTAACTTCAAAGGGAGTCTCAGTTTGGGGGCAGTTGCACAGATGAATCCCAAACCTTTGTACATCCTTCCCTTTCCTCCTCCTCTCTCCTCATGTAGTCCGAACACATTTGGCAATTTCAATTAAGCACGTCTGTGCAGTTTTTTTAAATCCATTACATAAGTTTGTTAGCTTAAGACTCTCATTTTTGACATATGAGCCTAAAATGGCTTTGATTTAAAAATTGAACTTGGCAGAGAATTTGTTCGTATGGTAAGATTTTTTTTTTTTTTAGTTTAGTTTCATTTGTAATATGTTTTAATCATTTTTGGTGTTTTCAAAACAAATGGTGAAATATGGGCTTTTTCCTTCTATTTTTGGCTACCCTCCTCTGAAAGGCCTTACTTCTCCCTTGTGTGTTTGATTTGGTGCTTTAAGAAGCCTTTTTAGATAGAGAGGCCTTATGCTGGAAAATTTAGATTTAAGCATCCCTGCAAAAAGGGAGAATTCAGACTAGATCCTGCTGGCTAGCACGAATTCAGTCTAGATCCTGCTGGCCAGCACTTTGCATCTCAGGTCTCTTCTCTGATAAGAAGCAGAAGGGTCACTAACAGGGGCTCAGAGTCTATATGAATGTAGAAAATAAGTGGAATACCAGGAGGACAAGGAAGGGAAACAAGGCGAGACAACATTGGATCTATATTCATAATCAGTGCATCCAAATTATCTGAGCACTTATTATTTTAAGGAATTTTTTTCACAGTCTGAGATGCAGCAAAGCAGATTGCTGTCAAGCAAAACTCTTTGTTGTAGTCCCTAAACAGAGGGACTCTGCATTCCCTGATTGGCCCTAATTCTCATGAATTTTCTTACAGAGATTTTGCTTTGTGATCTCCTTAGCACATAGACTAACTCATAGAAGAGATTTTTGCCACTCAGTGGATGGTTCAGACCATGCATCCTGTTAAAATCTGTACAGTGGAATTGTGTCCTAATTTTTCGACTGATCTTCTCTTTGCATACAAAGGTCCCAACTTTGTGGGGAGTAGGAAAGCAGGATGAGTTAACACCTATACCCCTGAGGCAGCTGTCTTCAGGATAAGACCTCCAGATAAATGCTTTTAAAAGAAATACAAGGCTGATCAGCTGGGCTGCCGGTAGCACCCAGCTATGTAGGAGACCCTGGCTTGTATTTATATCCAGCCTAGCTGAAACGAAACACATGTTGCTATTGTGAAGGATAGCAGCAGAGAAGAGCATCATCAACCCAAAGAGTAGCCCCTTTTCGGAAAGAGACAGGGTCTGAAAGAAGAAAAGTCTCCTCTACTTGTCCTTTGTGGGAAACTCCCTTGCCATGGCTGACTTAATTCACGATGAGAAAGAGGTAGACTCTGCATGCCTAAAGCAAAGGAAGATATGATCCACCACAGGAAAGTATGGTAGAGAGGGAGAAAAAATGAAACTGTACTTCATCCCAGTTAAGGGTGACATATGAGGTATAAGGAAAATCTTTGAGGCTTGGAGATGGGCTTTAGAAGATCAGCCAGCAACAAACACACATAAAAATAAGAAAGCAGAAGGTGTGGGTGGTTACAGGGATTACTAGTGACATATGGAGCCTATCAGCTTGAAGTTACAGGTTTATATCTGACCCAGGTCGCTCATGCCCCAAAGTCATTACTGTAGAACAGCTGTTGGGTGACCTCTGTGAAATGACTTAGGGGTCTGAGCCCAGTTTCTAGTGGCAGGTGTCCACATTACACAAAATCCATCTGTGTTAATTGGCCCCCTGTGTCTGGCAATCTCAGCAGAAAGACCACATAGTAACTGTTCACCACAGAGATTGAGCTATCCTGTTTTATCTTGGGTGGCCCTTCAAAGTAGGGGCTGAAGAACTTTGTCAAAAGTATCATAGGAGAAGACAGTGCAGCCCCTGGCCTGTCTGCTCTGTGGTTAAACTCAGGCCACCAGTTTTCAGGTCTCTTGGACCAGCAGATTTCACTAATACTGCATTTACTCTTGAAGTCAGCAGGAAGAATTTCATAACTGACTGCTTGCAGGATGTTGAATATACATCCATTTGGTTTCTACTTTCGAATCATAATAATATAAACAGGAAAACTACATTTTGAATTGATTAAGTTCTTTCTCCGCTGTTTATAAAAGATAAAAACTTCTCTCTCCTTTTTTTTTATAAGGATTGATTGGTGTCATGTACATATTCATTCCCTTCTGTTTATGCAAGATAATAAGAGTATTAACATGGAGGTGGAATAATGGTGTTTATAATTCCATCACCACTGTTTATATAAGATAAAAACAGTTTAAAAAAAACAGAAGAAAGAAATGTAGTCAGAGAACATTTGCTGTTATGTACATATATTATTTTTTCCCACTTCTGTTTGTAAAGAATGTGAAAGAAAAAAAAAGTGTAGCAAGTTGAAGAGGAGTTGATTCCGTTTATAATATTTCTATGCTGTTTACCTAAGATAAATTAATTTAGAGTTGACGTAATGAGTAGCTTGGGAGAAGAGAACTGGGGTGAAAGAGGGACTGCTGGGGTTGTGCCTCATAATCTTAGTACCTTATAATCCTTTCCTTTATTAAGAAAAGTGAAAGATCTATACCGAATCTTTCTAGTGGGAATATGATACCACCGGTGAGGCAGGGGACACAAGGCGCTGTCATGTGCCAGCTAATACAGCTGACACTGACAGGGAAGTCAGAGGCTTTCTCTGGGAAGAGGACACTGAGAACAGAGAGGGTACTACAATAGTCTGAAAAGATCTCATGAACATTAAACCCCTTGATATCATTGTCCATGGACTTAGTCCAATAATTGTGTGCCTGTATGACTCTGTTTNAGATAAAAACAGTTTAAAAAAAACAGAAGAAAGAAATGTAGTCAGAGAGCCATTGCTGTTATGTATATATATTATTTTTTCCCACTTCTGTTTGTAAAGAATGTGAAAGAAAAAAAAAGTGTAGCAAGTTGAAGAGGAGTTGATTCCGTTTATAATATTTCTATGCTGTTTACCTAAGATAAATTAATTTAGAGTTGACGTAATGAGTAGCTTGGGAGAAGAGAACTGGGGTGAAAGAGGGACTGCTGGGGTTGTGCCTCATAATCTTAGTACCTTATAATCCTTTCCTTTATTAAGAAAAGTGAAAGATCTATACCGAATCTTTCTAGTGGGAATATGATACCACCGGTGAGGCAGGGGACACAAGGCGCTGTCATGTGCCAGCTAATACAGCTGACACTGACAGGGAAGTCAGAGGCTTTCTCTGGGAAGAGGACACTGAGAACAGAGAGGGTACTACAATAGTCTGAAAAGATCTCATGAACATTAAACCCCTTGATATCATTGTCCATGGACTTAGTCCAATAATTGTGTGCCTGTATGACTCTGTTTTGTTCTGCAGCTTTGAAGTCTAATCCTAATTCCTTCAGGGAGAAAGGCTTGTAAAATGTCTGCATTTCAGAGAGGCAGAGGAATACTACCTTTGATGCAAGCTCTACTGTCAGTCCTGTGCAGTCCTGATTCACCTCTGCTCTTGCCCTGTGTGGGGCATATTGAGAGGTGAGGAAGGCTGGCAGATGTGCATATTTCCTTGGGATGAGCACCGATGCATGTTTCTCAGTGTCAACCAGAAAGGCCATTTATACCTAATAAAAGAACAATCATGTGGACATTAACACACGCACACACAAAACGGGCATGAGTATTCGCTTACTTTTACAAATGAGTTTTGTTCCAGCTGCAGTCACGCCCTTCATGTGTTTGCTTTGTGCAAACATTCAAGCAGGCAGGCTCTGCTCTAGTGAAAGCAAACGGCCCACTTTAAAAATCACATGCTCATATGCTTTCAGGTAGTGAACTATCAGTTCCCATATGTATTTACCTTGTAAAGCAGTAGGTGCTGCGGAAGATGGCTTTGCACATGCTTCTCACCTCCCTTGTGCAGTCAAAGGAATCAGCACAGGAGTTGGCCTGACTGGCAAATGGCAATGGGCATACATATGTGACCAGCTTAAATAAAAATGGTCAGAGAAAATCAAACTGCATTCCTGACCAGGACGCTATGGAGTAGCAGTAAATCTAGTATTACATAAAAGGTTATTTTTGTCTTCTAAAAGAGGTCACTGTCTTTTATAATTCCATAGTAACTTGTCTCTCCTCTTATCCTGAATGAATCCAAATCCCAGTGATGTCTTCAGCTCTTCTTCCCAATTCTTACTTCAGCTCAATAAATTGTCTCTACAAAGCAAGCCCTTTAAATACATGCATAAGTCCATTTCTGTTGAATAGAACCTGAAATAAAGGTTAAATTTTAATTACATGCTTGAGTCCCATTGCATTCACACGTTTGAAGTTATGCACAGGCTTGAGTACATGGTTTGAGGGCTCAGGCGTTTAATATTAATCCAGTCAGGAGGCAGAACCAGTGCTGTATGTCTGTTGTGTGACGTGGTCTATCACATTGCTTGATCCCACCTATGTAATCCTGCTCCAAATGTCAACTACTTGAAGTAGACTCTATATACTTGATGAACAACACTGGCCAAAAAAACCCAAAACAGTCTGCATTGAAAAAAAAAATGCGGTCTGCTGGTGGACCTTCCAAAAGCAGACAAGGACATGAACTAGCCCAGTGAAAGATTCCTTGAAGATATCTCTCTACTAGTTGCCAGCCCCTACTTCTCTTAGTGCTGATGTAGAAGTGGATGCAAAGAGCAGGGATAGATCTGTCAGCAAGCTGGGAAGCAGTTTAAAGGAGCTTCAATTGGAAACAAAATGTCATTTCCTGAAGCAAAGGCCACTCTCATCCCTATCTCAGAGCATTCCAACATACAATAATACATGTCTTAATTATGGCATTTTAGCACAAAAGGCACAGAAATTTCACTTTTCTGAGTTGTATAATCAAATTGCTCCACCTTGCTATTAGGCATGAATGGCAGCCAGTGCTCCAGGGAAGCCTGAAATTGAAAGAACAGCAGGTGGGGAGCAGTGGGTCAGGATGGGTATGCATTTAGGAGAGCTGTGTGGGGAGTCTAGAACTAAAATAGTGGGAAGTGCTGTAAATTGGATTGAACATGTTGCTAGTGGACAGGGTGAAAGATTATACAGCATTTGTCTGTGTGACCATAATGAGCTTTTTTCCCATAAAAGATTTGGGGAGAAAGTACTGTGTATGAATAGGGTCCCTTTAAGAAGCACTTTTAAAAGAGCTCATTTTCGATTCCAGTCATGTATATGCCTCAGCAAGACTGTAGCCAGATGCTTGTAGATCTGAAGAAAACAGCCCAACCCTTTTCATATCATCTACAAGAGATGACAGACTTTAAAAACTCAATGGCACTTTCGATAACTTCTAACAAGAAGTGGGACTTGCCTGGCTCCATTTGTCTGGTCAAGGCTGTATTTCTGCGATTTATCCCATGGAGATTTTCAGCAGAACCTTACACTTAGTGTCTAAATTAATGATATTCCTTCCTTTTTGCCATGACAAAAACCACTCTGCGCTATATACGTTAGGCTAAAGTTTTTGTTATGGACATATTCTGTAAAAGCTTTTTCAGCTTGGTAATTTTGACAAACTGATTCCATTAAATCCTTCCCAGTGATCACTTTCTTATGGAGCAGATGGGGGAGCTCGTTTGTTTGCGTGGTTTTCCCTTTTTTGAAGCTAGAAAACAGTGATTATCTGCCAGGGCACATGGTGTATCTTACCCCTGACCTGTCCCCAGAAAAACATATTTTGAGGAAACACATGCATTTTCTGCATAGCTCTCTTAGCAAATAGAGTCTGCACGTTATTCTAGTCTGTAACTTTTCTTTGATGCTCTTTTAGGATGTAGACACGAGCTTAGCTCAAGCATGCAGGTTGGTCTGTTAATATCCATTTGCGTTAAAAAGCTCTGGATACAGAAGACGTTTCTCTCATCAGTATTTTTTGCCATTTCACCTGCACTGAAATGGAAAATGTTCAGCGCTTTGAATAAGGATACCCTTTAGTTGTTCTCAAATACATGGTCAACTCAAAATCCTCCAGTGAAGGTTCACTGCAGTACAGTGGTACCTTTGCCAGGTACCTTACACTGTCAGAGGTACCAAAGGGGTATGGGCAAACACTGTTGTCTCTGATGCTGACATACTGGCAAGTAATGAATGCTGGTGATAAAAGCTGAAGCTGATAAATGATAGAGTTGATAATGAAAGAAAAGGATTCTGAATTTTTAAATACATCCCCTCACAACATACTTTCTGAGAAAGTGAGTTATTTTAATCTGGTTTATGTCAACTAGGATTTTGTGACTAAAGCAGGTAGGAATCTGGGGGGACCAGATCCCACAAAACCTGCCTTTGTCTTTCAGGAGTGCTTTTTATCTGCTATTGCTACAAATAAATGGGGTGTAGAACTACCTTTTTGCTTCATTCTTAATGAAGCCAGTAGAGTTTTTTATGCCAACCTCAGTGATGGGCATGGCCACCAGTCTCTTTGGGATAGCTGTTAGAGCAGAATAGCATTGCATGCAGCCTGCTTCTGCATAAAAAGAAAACCAAAATATATCTCCGTAGGCCTACCAAGGGTATTGAAGCATCTCAGATTCCTTAACTTATTTATCCATGCCACAAAACAAAAGCAAATTTTAAAGCTCTTTCTTTTTGCCACCTGCTAATAACTTCACCATCCTTCCTTTTCCAGAGCATTTACACAGATACTCATATTTCTCAAGCTGACAGCTTTCTGATCCCCAAGATTGAATAGGTGGTTATCTCAGCTTCCCATCTTACGTGGAGTTTATCTCCCTCATTTAAAATAGCAAAAGCACTGTCTGCATGCACAGACCATTATCCTCGTTGAGTTATTAAAGTTACTGTAATGCTGACTTTATTTTCTGTAACAGTTCTGAACAGAATGTTTCTTTTGAAAGGTCTCAGACCTCTATCCTCCCAATTCCTAATCACAGTAATAACCAACCTCAAGGAGTCATTAGTGAAGACTCAAACTATATCCTGTAACAAGTCAGCTATGAAGAAATTGGCATAGTTAAACTCTTTGATTCACGTTCTTAGGAAAATAATGGGTTGCAAAATAAAGCTAGCATTGCTCTCATGCTGTACAGTATCCCTTGGATCTGAGTCTTTCCTACCTCACCCACTTAACTCCCAAACTAACACAGAATATAACTCTGCAATTGCTTACAAGACAGGGTCCATCTATAGAAGTGACATATTCTTAGACTATAATGTCAGTTTATTGTGCTACTTCTTAAATTGACCCACCTATAAACATCTTTTTGTTGCTGTAACTTTTTCAGATGAGCTGGGAAAATGGTATAGTGATTATATTCGCATCCAACCTATAAAGAAGGGTTTACTTTTCTGAAACGAATGGATGCATCAAACTATGTAAACTGGGTTTGGTTAAGTTCTTGAAATTGTTTGCTTTTGGTTTTGCCTTTGTGAAATGGACACTTAATACTTTGCAGGAAAGCTGATAAATAGTGTAAACTATGGCTAACCACTAAGAGACTTTGTAAAACCTCTGTATCTGCTGTTTGGCTTCAGCAATCAAAGGGATCAGCTTTTCTTCATTGAAAGGAGCATGCAGGTGGCTTCTCAGGTTTCTTTAAGGATTTTTCTTCTGATTTGATGTGGGTCAGGCTCTAAACTGGACATCAAAAGATGTCAGTTCATTTCACAGTTCTGCTGTAGTATTGATCAGCTTCAAGATCAGTTTAGCTTTCTCTTCTTTCCTTTTTTCATTTAATAAAATGGAAGAAAGGACAGTTCCCCCTATAAAGCAAAAGGTAACATTCAGCTTTTTTTTTTTTTTTAATTAATAAAACTCTTGAGACTACACATATTGAACTCCAGAGCTTCAAGGCACGTACGTTTCGCTTTGGATGATCTGTATTGATATGGATGAGCTATACTGGTTTTGGGAAAACTGGGAAGTTTAGAAAACCCAATAAATAATTCAGACAGTCATGAAGGGAGTGGAGCACCTCCCTTATGAGGAAAGGCTGAGGGAGCTGGGTCTCTTTAGCTTGGAAAAGAGGAGACTGAGGGGTGACCTAATTAATGTTTATAAATATGTGAAGGGTGAGTGTCAGGAGGATGGAGCCAGGCTCTTCTCTGTGACATCCAGTGATAGGACAAGGGGCAATGGGTTCAAGCTGGAACACAGGAGGTTCCACTTGAACATGAGAAAAAACTTCTTTACAGTGAGGGTGACAGAGCACTGGAACAGGCTGCCCAGAGAGGTTGTGGAGTCTCCTTCTCTGGAGACATTCAAAGCCCGCCTGGATGCGTTCCTGTGCAATCTGATCTAGGTGTTCCTGCTCCGGCAGGGGGATTGGACTAGATGATCTTTCGAGGTCCCTTCCAATCCCTAACATTCTGTGATTCTGTGAAGCCCATCCCGCCATTCATTTATAAATATTATTTCCATTTAGTGACTGGGTCAGCAAATGAAATTGCCAAGCTGATGGTTTGGTTGTTCAGGAGAGGACGTTCAGGACTGGAACAGTGTCGCTTCAGAGGATGAGTCCTACTAGGAAAGGTACTAGGGGCTTACAGTGTGGTTTATCTTACGTCTAACGGGCATATACCTTTTCTCTTCAACTACATTTTGCAGTAATTTGATTCAGTCAGCTACCCTGTGTTATCTTCTGCCTGTATTATCAAATGGATACTCCAGTTAAGATTGAAGAGGTGGTGAAAAATGCCCATCTAAGCTACCCTGCGCTTGCACTACTTAAGCTCCCTCCCTGTAGCATCACATTGGTGATGAAGGTTGTGGAGAGGGACGTGTCTAAATTAAATTGATAAAACAAGGAATGAAGAGGAAAGGTGGCTTGGATATATTAGCATTAAAACTTAGAACTGGGTACAGGATCCTATAAAACAGCATCAGATTTGGTGATAAGAGGGATCAGGTTCAGTGATGAGACTGCATTCTTGACTCTTCATCCACCCATCCCCATCTAAAAGAGCAATGAAAAATTCAGTTCCCCTGAAACTCAGTTTTCAGGACATGTGTCACAGAACCAGCAGCATGCTATAGAGTACACTGTTCTTGTACTGAACATAAAATGGAGAGTATTGTTCCCAAAAGTGGTTTTAGTGGATCTTTATAAGGTAGTTTTGTTTTTTTCTAATAGGCATAGAGTGAGAAGAAACATAAATTCCAGAGTATTGATTATGGCCTTTTAGGGAAGAAAAAATAAAAAGGTTGGTTCTCCTTCTGCAAAACTCAGAAAAATCACATATTTAACTTGTCTTTCTAGATGCTGAGGACTTAACACTGCATACAGTGGTGCAGCTGCACAACCCTGGTGACTAGTGGGTCTTCAGAGGTTTAAAGGCAAGTGAAATACTTCTGTAATGTTTTTAGTCTTGTTCCAAGTGTTGCATACTGTCACAAGAAACAGTTCGTGTTCAAAGCATGAACATGTACAAATTTTAAAAAACTGCACAAACCATATGGTACCTTGCCTTTCAAGGATTTGCTGCTCTTGTATATGGTATCTGTCATATCTGTCAGGTTAGCATATTCCTATATGTCTTCATATAATCACGTTGTGATTTCCTTACTGGATAGACAGTCAGGAAAAAAATCTGACATTAAATGATTGTGACTATGGATTTGAAATACTTACACTTTTCCGTAACAACCTTGCTGGCAGTTTGCTCCTGGTTTAACAGGCACTCTAATATGAAAGTCCTAAAACACTCAGCTCTCACCAAAGAAAGCAAGCTGGATTTTAGAAGTCCAATGTAAGCCCAGCCTGGGGCTTCCCAGAACTCTCTCCATACCTCTCGCCCTCCAGCACCCATGGATGGTGCAGACACCCACATGCCTGCACAGCCCTACAGTTCTCTTGCAGCTCAGACTTAGCAGTGTTCCCCGCTCCAGATCACCCTGTTCTTCAAGCCTCACGGTACTCACAAACTCAGCCAGTGCCCTTTAGTTCTGATCTGCAGTGCCTTCAAGGAAAAATGATATACCAGAGTACTTATGTCCCAAATTGAATGCTAGTCAGATGTTAAAATGAAAGAAATATTATGGAGAGTCAGCACGTCTCACTTTGGAAATAAATTACATCAAGTACACTGGAGTGTCATGGCTCTTGGGACCACATATGATCCAAAGATACCGTTTAGAGAAGTGATCACAACACTGCTAGATTTATCAAATCATCCTGGAGGAACATTAATATCCAGAAGGAAAATAATAATTAGCAGTAGAAAGCTCACAACCAATAACTTAAACTCATTTTCCAGGGTCACTTCCTCACATCAGTAACCTATTTGTGTGTATCACTAGATTTTATAGCAATTAGCTCCTTATTACTAGTGGACAAACTTCACTAATTGCTATCATTAATACAGATGCATTTAGTTCCTAGTACCGTACTTTCTCAGCTTAACATTTCAGTTACTCAAATTTAGTCTGCTTAAATAGTTCAGTATTATTTGATTGTACTTTCTCATGCTGTGTAGTCCAGTTTTGGCACTGCTGAATTCAGGACAGGTACTTGAGAGGGTGGAAGGAACATGGACCATGCACTGAAACTGCAAAGATACGCTTCTCTGCTTATCCAGCGTGCAATAAGGAGAGCGTGACTTGGATGTGACTATGCCATAACGCAACAGATCTAACTTTGTGAGCTGCTGGTTCAACCACACTTCCTCAGAACAGAAAATTCACCTACAGGCATGAGCAGAGCCAAGACCTAACTTTCAGGTTCTTTAATGCTGAAAGGGTCTTTAGCAACTTTAATGCTGAAAGACAGCCAGAACTTTTAGGTATATATCTTTGTATATTTAGGTAAGTAGATATGTTTTATGTTTTCTTCTATTTAATGTTTCAAAGCTGAGTTCCAAGTGCCAAGAGTAACCAACACGGAATGGAAATGCCTAAACTGTTTCTAGACCGCAAAGACAACTCATTTGATCAACAGCTGACTTCTTTTTTCCCTCTTTTCCAAGAGTGAACAAGGAACAGGCTGTAAGCTGGACAGGAACAACCCAGTCACATCGCAGCCACCATCTTTTCTAGGGCCATCTTTGCTCCTTCACTGTCTCTTGATGGGAGCACACACAGCAAGGGAAGGGCATCAGGGACATTGGAAAGATGACAGGCAGGAGCAGGCAGCTGCTGCCACCAGAGCAGTGGACCTGGCCTACAGCGCAGGCCCTTTGGGAAGTAAGAAGTAGGCAGTGTGAATCATGAATAATTCTGGCAGCAGCCACCCCTTCCCAGGTATTCTGTTTCCTAGAATTAGTCTCCCAGCACCCAAGGAGCACTGGCCTCCTTGCCCACGCGCCCCACTGGGGTGGTGGTGGGCAGCTTCCTTCTGCCAGCAGGCTGAGCTGACTGAGGCTGCCATGGCCACGTATCTGCCAACGAAACATCCTGGTTTGACATATCAAAATGTAGTCAGTGGTTAGAATTACTGAAAGTTAAAAGCAATACCATTTTAGGCCATCTTTAAGTCAAGATGCATGCTAAAAATGCTACATTTAGGTTATAAAACAAGAATATATTTAAACTTCTTGGTTTTCACTTTTTGATAGTTTTGCTCTCACCCTGAGTCCCTTAAAGCAACTACTGCTGAAGCTGTGATGTGCTGTTGCTTCCAGAGAGCTCTCCTGCTCTTCTTTTAAAGATATTTTCCTCAGAGGTGCTTTGTATAGAGACTTTTCTTGACTGAAGCTCTTCTTGGGGAGCTGGAGACCTCCGATAGATGTTAATTAGAGTTCAGTTTGCAGTTGTAAGAGATTCCTTTTCTTATTTCATCTGTCTCATTGTTTTCACTGAGAACAGCTGGTAGGACTTATTTTGGGCTAAGTTACCTGTGGAATGAGTCAGCTCCTTGACTTGATGTCCTTTTGAATTAGCTTACATATACATGAAAGTCCGAATTTTGATTGGAATAATTTAGTTTGTCATATCAAAACATAATATAATCCAGCCTTCTTGGCAAGCAGAATGTGCTGAAAAATCTATTCAACCAATAATTTTCTTTTGTATTTTCTAGTTCAGGATTCGTGAAGTTTCTAGTTTATAAAAGCATTTTTTGTGTGTGTGCACGTGTAATGCACATTTAAAGTCTGCTTTTCCCAGTACATATTTCTTAATTTGAAAAAGACAAGGCTAACATTTTAGCGATTCTTAATTACAAAAAGTAAAAATTTATCCTTTTACTGTGCTATAACTATCTCATAAAACCTTTACAGTATATAGGCAAACCGCAAGGTTTTCTGTCTTCAAGTTTGAGAGAGCAAAAACGTCAGTTACCTTCTCTGTTATCTTCTGTGGACTGTAGCTTCTAAACAAACTCTGTCTTTGGAAAATAAGTGATTGAAGTATTATTGATAAATTTTGATTCAAAATCATTCTCAGGTCATCATTGCATTCTCTACAGAACCACAATTTGGCTGTTTATTTCATTAAAAAGAGCATGTGCACCTGTAGTTGAGTAGATTTTTTTTAACTTCTTTAACGATATGTAACCAAAATGGATGTGTAAGTGCATTCCAATGTATACAGACATACCTTAATTCTAACATACATACTAAATCTCTCCCACTTGTGCCTTCTCCCTCACTGCAATAAGCTGTCAGTTGTAAAACCATCTCCTCAGTTCATCGCTTCCCTAGCACTAACTCAACTGAATGATGTTCATTTCCTTTCTTATTAGATAGAGCAGCCAGCCCTTCTCTTTGGTCTTGTATGGATGAACGAATCCACAAGGACAAGGGCTAGGGTGTGGAGCTGTCCTTCTCATAGGCGTGCAGATGTATAGATGCAGAGGGAAAAAAGGAACCTGCCCCGTTTAGCCCTTTGAGAATACTTGGTTGATTTCAAAGCGAGCAGGTTTGGGCCTCTACAGAGGTCAGGATATGCAGAAACACTGTTGTCTGGTGGACCTTTTGGACCGTTTCCATGCTGTGACATACTGTTTGAGTAGGTGTCAGTATCAGTCCCCAAGCTGACACTGTTGTACAGTGAAGCCTGTTAATACAGGTGACAGTGAAATTCCAGATATTTTGGCTAGTAGACGAGGTGATCACCTCGAGTAGCATGGCCACAGGAAAAAAAAAAGGAAAATGAGAACCTGAAGATCATTCTCCTCTATACCTTGCCATGTTGCTTTTCCTGATGTGGCTCCTTTCCTCACTTGTGACATCTGTGGCTAAGGCATTGTCATATTTCTGGTATGCTAACATAACATTTGACTGTCTTCCTCTGCATTCTTGTAATTAACTCCTAATATTAAAGCAGTTTCCATCTCTGGATTCCTCAACAAGCTGATTGAAAGGCGGTTTAATTGCACAGCTTTGCCAAGAAACATGTTAGGTGATTGCTGGCTGTAGTAAGAGTTAATGTGAAGGTAATAGGGGATATCACAGGGACTAAGATTTTGCTGCCCATTAGCAGAGGTGACTTCAAAAAGCAAATGATAATTAGTATAGGTTTCATTGAACCAAGTTTCCATCTGCTGCTAGTCACTGGATTTTGAGCTGCTCTTCTATTAAAAATTTGCATGTATTTTCCTGGATTTTTGATGGAAGGGACACGTAGGGGAAAAGGGTATAAATCAGCAAATAACAATGTAACCTGCAGAAATATAAATCTATGTAGATTAATCCGTGTTTCCTAAATTGCATACTAGATTGTAATTCAATCAAAGGGTAGGGGTCTTGTGACGTTTATGAACATTTATGGATAGTATGAGCGCTCAGATTAAATGTCAAACCTGGTATTCAGTTTAGAATCACGTATTATTGTTGTTCATTAATATATATACCCAACAATTATATCCACTAAAATCCTCAATTTAATTTTGCTGTAATCTGTCTCTGCTGTGTCAGAGACACAGTGCAGCCTCTCTGCTCCCTCAGATGATTTACAGGGCTCCACTGAATTTCAGCAGTCTTCTCTTTCCCCGTGTTCCCCCAGCATGGCACTGGCTCCATTTGGCCCCCTCTGAACTGAGGAATTCTCTAGTAAATTATGTTCTTTATCTTCCACTGGGATTAAATTCTAGTTTAGATACAGAGCAGGTGTAGTGCATCCAGGAGAAGAGGGCTGACAAGACTCCGCATCTTATATCCAATTCGCCGAGTAGATTATATATGATAAAGCTGTGCCCTTCACTGGTTCCGTATCGATAAAGGGTGAAAATGTTTTGAGGCAAGAGCAGTCAGTTTAGGATTATCTGAATCCATTGCCAGTCCTCCCTGCTTAAAGCAGTTTGTAATTTGCCTGCTTCTTGCCAGTCCAGGGACTGAAGGTAGAACATTTCTCGCTTTGGTAGCTCATTACAGTGAGATCCTAAATCACTTTGCAAAAGTGGAGCAGAATCGCTGTCCCAATTTGCTGCTAAGAAAAAGGCACTTGAAGCAGGTTAACTCAAGCCATTTAGTGAATAAATTGTAAGCAGCAACAGAATGCTAATTGCAAAAATGACTTTGGCACCTAAGATGTTAATTTCTCTGAAAGTGCACAATGCTTAAGCTAACAAAGGTAAAATATTCTCAAGTCCCCAGGTGGTTTACAGCCAAAATTTCACTGGCTTCCAATGGACTTTGATGTGAATGCCTAAGTCACTTTTGAAAATTGTAATTAGCCTCATAAATTGATTACCTGCTTGTGTAATGTAACTCATATGACTGGATTTCACTATTTTAACTTCCCATAAATACAAATTCTTCGGTGTTTAGGAACCTTATTCTCATTAAACTCAAGGGAGGATAGATTCATAAATATCCTTAACATTTAGGGATTGTTCGTTTCTTAGTCTTTGTGATTTAAATGGAATTTATTCACGTAGCAAAGAAAGTGGGCAGAATCTGGCCGCAGTGAAGCAAGGATTAAGATCAGCCCCTGGCTACTCTGTCCAATGGCCAAAACAGCTTCCAAATAATAATGATTAATTAACACTAGGAATTCAGTATGAAAAAGATCCCTTTGTCCACCCCACCAAAAAGAGCCATACTGAGTTGAAAACAAACGACATAAATAGAGGCAAGTAATTATTCTGCTTATAACACAGAGACCTGGTGAAAATGGTCAGCTTTCTTAGACTTCTTCTTTTTAATGTTATTATATAATAGTATATCTTGAAGAAATTTAGTGTGTTAATCTAATGTAATTAGGTTAAGTATGTCTCTAGTGACAAACATCACCACATGATAAAAAGTTTCACCCCGGCATTTTAATGGTTCAGGTTCTGCTCATGGTTTCAATTAAGTCAGCATGATTGAACAGGGCAGTGAGAACAGGATTTGGCCCATTTCTCTCCTGCATACATGTTCTGCAGTTATCTCACCTGGAATTAATCCGTTTCCTCAGACACACATTGTTTTTCCAGTACTGCACATGGAAAGTTTTGTTTTTATGTGTTTTCTTTTGAACAAAACTGGTAATCAAGCATCCAGACCAATTGTGATAATTTAAAAAATTATCATGTTTCAGCTCTGGTGATTTGGCAGATTGTAGTTTGCAGCTTCTAGTATATTGTGCCTGTCTAAGATTACCCTACAGTTTTAATTAGGTATGACAGTCTTGTTCACTTCTTACAGCAAATTCAACAGCAATGTTGGTGTAAGTCATTACTCAGCACCTCCAAAGTCTCAGACCATAATTTGTAGAATTCTTTGGCATCTGTGTCATCAAAGTTTCTTGACTCTTTCCCTTAAGAGAACTTGTTTTATGTTGCTTATAACAGAGCCAAAATCTAACCACTCAGCCTAAAATTTTCCATTCCGATTTTTTTTCCCCATGCTGGATGCCTCTTGCCTTTTTTTTTAAAAAAAAAACTTTTTCTTTTTCTTTTTTTTTTTGTACTCCAGGGCTCCAAGGCACATTCTTTCACTCAGACCTCTTGTCTCAGGTTCTTCCATGGTGCGCAGCTCACTGTCCCATCTGCCCAAAGCCCTGAAAGAAATAATTCCCAACTACCAGCCACTAACAGTCCTTCACATATAGTCTATCACAGATAAATCTGTGGGCTTCATGGTTAAATCTTCAGGAGCAATGTAAAAGGAAAATCAGGGACACATGCTTCGGAAAGGAGATTTTTTCTACCAGGAGAAATTCCCTGTTAAAATGCATCAGAGTAATGGATTCTTGAAAGGAACACAAACAGGGGCCTGCTCCCCACCAGTCTGATCTTACTCTTCCTTTCATCTTGGGGCACTTTGGGTTTTCAGTCTGGGCAGAATCTGTCCTGTCATCTGTCTCATGCAGATCTTCCTTATGCATGGGACCGGTTAGCTTCTTTAAAGAGAAATTTGCTGTTAAATAGGCCCACTCAGGGTGGCCTAGCCAAAGGATGCTATAAGCATCCTTGTTTGCTGCCCTGCAGTCTTTATGATTCTCTCTGCTCTTTGCTGTATTTCTTCCACCCCCCTTGTGGATGACCAGCCACTGGATATGCACACATGCTTGCTCTCACACTCTACCAGGCCCACAATTCCCACAAATAACAGCCATAACTCTGGACAAATTTTCTGCCTGCCTTCTGTCTCTCTCTGCTGTGAGAGCTCTTCGCTTTTCCTTCACTATCTCAACTTAGGTTTGTATTTCTCTGAATATTTTTGATTGCTTTGAGGAATGATGGAGCTAACTGTAGGTGAGGGCTATGTCTTCCCTTAAGTACTGGAATACACCACATGGATCCCATGATCTTTGTCCACCATGCTCCTGGTTATGGATAGCAGTCCTTTGGAGAGTGCTGCCTGGTCTGACTAACTGAATTTCTTTCAGCTTGGTAAAAGGAAGGGGAGACAGGACTGATTTGTAACTTCGAATGTTCTGGGAGCATCTGTCTTTGTTTTCTGTGTCCAACAGGAGAGTATCTTCAGTTCAGAGCATCAGGCTCTGATTCATTCAGTCTATTACTTTATCCCATGTTAATATGTTTTGAAAAATGTGTTGACAATAAAGCTTAGATACTCCATAGGGGACTTTGGAAGCTGGACCTGTAGTCTACCAAAAGTTTGTAGTCCTATAGCCATTCCATTCTCATGCAGCCAATTTTTTTCTTAGGGGTCTTAGGATAACAAATCTGTCAAGTCCAAAAGATACTGTGTTGACAGAAGGAACTAAGACAACACTATTTTTCTGTGCAGCTATCAGCTGCAATGTAAGCATCCTCAGCCTTAATAATATGCCCAACCCCTCTTCTGTGAAGGTCAGGATCAAGAAGGCAAGTTCTGTTTCAGAGGCTTGTATCATCTGGCATGACTGCTAAGAAGGATGCCATCCAAATCTGGCAGTGTTTTTGTGATAAGATCATTTATCCATAGGAGCCACAAGCCTATTTCATGGAGGCTGTTGAAGAGCCACTGGAGGATATTTGGTCTCCGCTGGCTAGGAATTATCCCAGGACTGAAAGTCTCCTCAGCCGTTACCAGTTTTCTCAGCTTCATAGTTTTGGGGTCAGGTAATTTCAAGACTTCCAAGGTTTATGCAGCTTGTGAATTTAAAACACTTCTCTTTTTTTTTTTTCTCTCTCTCTCCTGTGGGAACTGCTACCATCTGTGAGTCTTCTCAATCCCTGTTTTATATTGGTATTGTTTAGTGTGTTTATTGTCACTTAATTTCCCTTTTCTTCCCAGATCACCCACGATCAGTTTGTGGCCTTCCTCTGAAGGAACCTTTCCTGTCTCTTGTGTAAGTATTTATAACAAACATTTTATATTTTTCATTGATATGGGTTGTGCATTTTGTTCAAGTTCCATCCAAGTCAGCTCAGAGCCCTTGTGAACTTCTCTGTTGCTCCCTATGGCACAAGACTCAGTGCCGAGTTTTTATTCTAATACAGCACTCCGGGATCTTAATGCAGTGTCAGCTTAAGGGACTTGGACTTAGTTCAGTGACACTGTGTGATTGATTGATTTGGAATTTATATGTGCATTTCTGGATGACATTATGGAAGATTTCTGTTATATTTGGGGATATACCTGTTGCAATGGGCATTATGCTGTTGAGCTCTGATTCAGACTAAAACATGTAGTATTCCATGGTGTGCAAGGATAAAACAAGTATAGGAAAAAAATCAGCTATCATTTCAGCCTGTCCTTGCTGAAATCTGACCTTGTGGCATGGGACCCTTCCTTACCCAGCCTTGTGTGGTGTCCTACCTAATACAGATCTGAGTGGATTAAGTATGCTGTGTTCTCTTTGACATCTAACAGTATCAGGATTAAAAAATCAGTTGTTTCTCTGAAAAATGTTGCGTAGGGTTCTTTTCTTGCCTGGTCTCATTCACTTGAGTTTGGCTGTTGCTATGCTAAGTTGTCATTGACTTTGTGACAATGTCATTGACATTGTCAATGACTTTTTTAATTGAAGAAAATACTGTATTAATCCCAGTAGTTGTGTTTTTAGGATCTAGAACAGGAAGAACTAAAATTTACATGGTGTAAGTTTTGCTTTTTCCTTTTTCAGGGGATAGGGGATGGAACTTTTGGGAGAGGTTGTTTGTTTTCATTTGGTTTTTAATTTTGCCAGGTTCTGACACGTGATGATTTTGTGTATTTGAAACAAAAGTTTGCGTTTTGCTGGGATTCCTTCTTACATATTGGCAGCGAAATCAAGTGGTTTTAAAACAATTATGCTTCTTGTTGCTATATAAAGGGAAATATAGCACTGCCACTTCATGATATTTACTATAATTAAGTAAAGACAGACCAAAGTTTTCCAAATGTACACCAGCATTTTAAGCCACTGTTTTGGGATGTCCAAGTTGGAGCTATTTAGTGGATGCCAAAAATAATGAGGACTTTTAAATTTATATTTAGAACTCCATGTGCAAATATGCCTAGACTTTGTGTTACTTTAGATCCCCATTTTGTAATTTGAATTCATGTCTCCTAGCCATTCAGAGAGGAAAGTAGATGGCTGTTAAAGTGCTACCTGGAATCAAAAAAAAAAAAAAAAGAATAATAAAAAAAAAAATAAAAAAAAAAAAAAAAAAAAAAAAGGCATAGCACAGTAAGCAAAATAGCTCCTTCATATTTGAGAGTGGAGTTAAACCTGCAAGTTTATGTTCATGTTGCATTTTGATTGTTGAAATTTCTTCAAAGGAGTGCTAAAGTTCAAATGAACATTCATAATTTTTTCAGGTGTGTGTTGAAACAAAGATGTTTCTTTTACTGATATAAGGCCTAAAATATGTGACTTCTAACATTTGAAATTGATTCACTACTTCTGTGGTGCAGAAAGAAATGGCATACCTCCTTTTTCCTGGCCCTGTGGGCAGGAAGATGAGATATGATGCAGTGACTGCGAAAGGTGGTGTGACAATGCCAGCTTCCAAGGAGATGTGTTTGAGATGGCCTATCATGCCTATATGTCCCCATATTTCTTTCCTTTCTCCTTTGCCTTTCATTATAAGGTTTCCTAAATCTGTAATTTACAACGTGCTGTTCTGGTTTTGCTCTGATATATTTGCTGCAAATAAGTAGGAATCTATGCGCATGCATAGCTCCCTGTGGCAGTGTCAGGCCTGTGAGACAAGGGGAACAGAGGCCCCCACAGAATGCAATGTTGCTTACGTCTAATGTGACATTTATTTGACTCAGAAAGGCAATTGCTTGAAGTCTCATCAGACCTTTGCCATCATGTATTATGTATTTATCCAGCAGGGGCAGTTCATAATGGCCCCTGAAGAATCCTGTTATTTTTGTTGCAGAACTTCGTAATATCTATAAAAAGTGTTAATCATACACAGGGAAGTGAAGTGCACACCGCTTATGTTAAGACTTCCTACAGTGGTGGCAAAATCATTTATGCCTATGGCAGGGACCGTGTGCCTTCAACATTTGCACAAAGGCACCAGTTTGTCATTGTTCTACCTCTGCAGCACGGGGCAGTTTAGGTGGAAGCAACAAGTTGGCTTTGTAGTAGATAGGCATGTGGAAACCCAGAGCTGAAATCCCTCTCTGACAGTGCTTTGCTGTGTGGCCATGCATAAGTCCTTTCCTGTCTGTCTGCCTGCCTTTGTTTCTTGGCCTGTAAAACTAGAGTCGCACACTTTCTTGCTTCTTTGAGTCAGGCTTATTCCACAGTCAAAGCTTTCTTTGTGCTTCTCTGTTCCCAACTTAGCAACCTTCATAGGAGCCTCACTTTATTTCAAGCACGTGCGTAAAGTTTGTATTGTTTGTATTGGTTCTTTCCTTTCTCTCTGGAAGATATATCCTTCAGGCCACTGATCCTCTGAGTTCTTTTGGGGAGCAGAAAAAGTAGAATTGGGACATTTTTACATTAGAAGTTGTTAATGGTACCTGTCAAACATGTTTCTGATCTAGACATAATAATTTTTTTGTTCTGCCCTCTGCCTCAGAACCCAGTGCTGGGCTGTCTTCTCTTATCCCCTGCCCACAACTTGCCGATGATTCAGTCTTCTTCCTTCTCCTCCCCCGGGTTATGCACGTCTGTCTAACTATATAGCATCTAGGTTTTGGAGGTGGAAGCATTTCATGGATCTTTCCCTCCAGGCAGTATTCCCACTTAAGAGGAACACAGTTAATCTCTGCTCTACTTGAATGTCCTCAGGAATTTGAGAGAGCCAGGTGGATTCTTTGTCAAAAATCGACCTTTTCATCAAAGAAGAGTCTTCCAACTGGTCTTGAGCCTTTCTATATTGTCAACAGCAGGCAACAGTATCAACAATACAGTGGGATAGGTGGTTACAACAGGATAAACAGCTACAGTAGGACACTTCTTTTACTGTGAGAGTACTACCCATTCAGATGGAACTCCTTCAATATTGAAGAGTTATCTGCTGTTAGCTTTGGTAAGTGCAAATCAGAAATGCACCAAAGTGATCCAAATACAAAGACGTTGTAGGACATGTTAACCTAATTCCATGAACATCTGTCCTTTTCCTTGAAATAGGTTTCTGATGTAACCGGGTTGAACTGAACTCCAGCATCAGTCCTATTAGATTCAGCACTGATTCTAATCCTTGTTATTTGACATCCTGTTAAACAAAAAAACAAAACAAAGCAAACAAAAAACAAACACCAAACCAAACGAAAAAAAAAGCCAACAGAAAAAAAAAGGAAAACCAAGCTCCATTTATTCCTCAGCTTCATGAAGACTTATTCGGTCAAGTAATGATGACCTAAGGGAAGCTGAGCAGGTCTTACTGATCTCATCATAGTTATGAGAACCATCCATCATGTGGTCAGTGATTTGTATGTCAAAAGATACCCAGCAGTGTTCCAGCCTGCCAGTTGCAAGTTTCTGAGAATATTCACTTTTTCAGACATGATGATGCTCAAATAGTCTTTGAAATCTATGTATGTGTCCCTGCTGTAGTTACTTGTTCACTACCAAACTGTCATCTGTTAACACTCTGAACCATCATAGTGAAATAGCAACTAATTAGTACTGTCTGAATCCCTTTATTTGGTTAGTATGCTTAGTATTGTTTTGCAGATGAGGAACAACAACAGTGATTGCTACATTAGGAACAGGGAGGGAGCATCTTTTCTCAACTTCTTTAAGAAGCTCTCCATTACTTCAAAGGAGGATAATAACCTCCAGGTCAAGCTTATTCATGAATCAAATATGAACATTTGCAAAATGCCAAAAAAAGTCTAGGTGTAATAAGCCTCATGTTTACAACAGCTTTCAAGAGTTAGCATTTTTCAAGAATTATCATAATTAATGTTATACATAGATATGCAAAATATCCAGAAGAATCAGTTGGTCTGCTTCTGAAAATATGGAATTGTTGGAAAGGAGTGGTCACCTACACAGGGTGAGACAGGAAAGGGATCACTTTCCCAGCTTTTGTGTGTCTCCTGAAGGAAGGGAATGTTCCAAAAAAGAGAACATGGGCAGAGGCCCTTTATTTGGCATTTGCAAAAGAGAGAAATGGTGAAACAGGCTGGAAATAGCAGTGGAGCAGAAATTCTCCTGTGATGTGTTTATAGAAATCAAACTGTATAACTGGGAATGCACCCTGGGATGAATGTTCTTGAACAAGTGCCACAACTTTAAGCTTTATTCTTTATCTGAAAATATAACCATCAAATGGATTTAAGCAACAGATTTACAAGAAAAAAAAAAACCTTTAAAAAAAATCTGATGAAAATAATGATTTTGTTCTAAAACATCTTTAATAAAAATAGACCCAATGTGCAGTAAACCAGAGAAGTAGCTGGGTTAAAAAAAAAAAAACAAANGGCTTTTTTAAATATAGCAGATTACAAAAGAAAAAAAAAAGGGAGCTTAAACTAGACAAGTCTGGGAGCAATATATTTTAGATTTAGCTAGGAATAAAAAGGGACAGAAAGAAAATATAATTGTTCAGTGTGCTTTTACCCCACCCTGGCATAGTTTAATATATTTGGATGTAAAAGACCACTTTGCTGAATCAGTAGCAGCATTTCCTACAGCAGTTTGAACATCAACCATCAAAATATTAAGACAGTCCGGTTTGTTAGGTCTGAAATCACTGTGCAAAAAGGCACAACTACAGAGCATAGCCGAGTTTTTCAGAATATACCCTTTGCAGTTATGGTAAATTATCTTCCAACTTTGGCAAGCATGTTGCTGTTCTACATTTATATCACCAAATGTCTCTCTTTTTTTTTTTTTATGAAATGTATTGTCAGTCCTTCTCCTTGTGCAGAAATCCTCGTTGATGCACTCTGCTTTAATGTCATGTTGTATACATGTCTCCATAAAACATACACACCAGATATAAGGCAAAAAAGGGTACTAACAGCAAGTAGTGCTGGAGGAGCAGTTACTATAAAACTGGATATCCAGAAACAGGTGGTTTCCCAAAAGCCATGTCTTGATCAAAAGATCATAAATTTGACTAATGCAACAGGCACTGAAATATGAACACTCATGGAGGTCTAAACGCCAGGCTGACTCTCCATATTCATGCTGAATGTCCTGTATGTACAACACTGAGATTGAAAATGAGCTCCTAAGACTATCTCCTCAATCTCCTTTTTCTCTCCACTTCTCTCACTTAAAAAAAAAAGAAACAAAAGCCATCTGCCATGTAGTTTATCTGTGTGCCATTACGCAGGTATATATATCAAAATGTATGGGATTAGTCTTCAGGCCATGCTTCATGAAGGCTGCTTTACCTCTTGGTGGGAATGGGAACTCTTAGACATAAAAGATTCACAGGGTATCACAAAATAATGTTTTCCTCCTCTGAAGTTCTTGTTCACTGCTACTTCTTTCCATCGTTTTGGATAGTATCATGCTGAATGTAGCTCACACATTCAGCCCCTCAGGTAATATTTTCATTTCATATGTTTGCATGCCCGAAGTATTAGATTTTGGCACACTACCGAAAGCAAATGCTTTTGGATTTGAACAGATCTCACTCCCATTCCATCATATTGAGTTTTAAGTTTAATAGAAGAGCTGTATCAGATCTCTGAATGCTATTTTCTAATGTTTTAGCTTCTTAAGCATACACTAACCAGCTTGATTTTCAGAGGCAAAATTGGAATCCCACTTTCAAATAGCATACAATTTAAAGGTATTTATGCTTCACCCAATCACCAAAGGAAGGATCACTTGCAACATTTGGATCTGGATGTGTGTTTAAATTTCATATTCAACTGTGTTCACTTATCCTGGATATCTGTAAGAGGGATTAATTGAATTTCAATTTTAGCAGTAAATCCACTTTTACATAAAAGACAAAAATTAATGTGTTACATTCTGGATGCTCTGCAGTATGCACCAAAGGTTGTGAAGGAAACCTGCTACGTGTGATCAGCATATAACCAGCCCCAAAGAATGATGCGTTTTGGAAACTGTTTCTCAATTTTTGCACTTAAAAAATCCTTCAAGTTTTGGTTTGCGGTGCAAGTTTCTTGCTGTGACTGTCCATGGATGCTTAGCATGGTCTAGTTGCGACACTAAAGAACTGAATTCTGCCACAAAAGTAGAACAAAAATGCAACTTTTCTTCCAGTGAGCTTTAATGGAAAGGTAACAATTCTAGTAATTGAATTACCTGTAGACTGAGGCATGCCTCAGGGCAGATTGTCAAAAATCCTGGGTTTTTTTCTGAACTTACTGAAAGTATGCTGGCAGATAATTTCTTTTGGAGCCTGCAAATTAATCTCACATTGATGCCTTCTACTGTGACTTCTGTGGTACTGTCTTCACCTTCTGTCCTGGCATGGCTGTGTTTTGATGCACATCATCCTGGTACACACAGCGTACCAGTGCATCATCGTTGCCTTGGTAGTGGTCAGCTCTGTTTGTCCTACTGAAGCAATTCACAAAATGTTGTAGCATGAATAGATTGAGAAAAGCATGTAACATGTTCAGGGAGAAGAAATGCTTTTGTAAGTACTTCTGTTCAAGAAGTATTTCTCATCCACGTCTTATTCCAGCAGCATTTTGTTGGGAGGCAGAGCTCAGCATTTAAACAAGATCTAAAGAGTTCAGCAAGCATATTTGAGGGTGAAGGGCATCCTGTTCTGGGAATAGGAATATTTTTAAAGCACAGAAGTGAACTAGATATTTAATTCGACTGTATAAGTAAGCTACTGAGAGAGTTGTAGCGTTTTTGAACTCCCCAAAGGAGAAAACCATAGAAATAACATGGAAACATTACAGGTGAATGAGGTCTAAATATTGTTAGAGAGCAATTTATTGAAGTTAATTGATCCTTTTATGGCTGTTAAGCATGCTCCCACTTTTTTCCTACTCTGTGCCCTCTCCCTATGAGGGGCCTCATAAAGAAATGTTACCCCTTCCCCTCAAATCTTATATACTTAGAAAATGCTGTTTTCTTTAAGTAAAAAATTGTGGAAATAGAGCCTTCATCTTGCCCAATAATTCTTTTTTCACCGTTGCCCCATATCCCCTTCAGGGAAGCATTTGCTCACCTTACAGTCCTTTTTCAAATCTTCATCTTAGCTCATAATTTCCCTTTTGATACCATATCAAATGCTGTATTGAGAGATTAAATTTACTGCATTTCCTTTGGATAATCGTTATCAAAGGAAGTTATCAGGTTACTCTACTACAGTCTACCTTTGGCAAACTTGTGTTTTATCCCATTTTCCATTTACCTACGTGTCTCTTTCATTATTTTTACATTCAACATTCACTACCCTCATGCTATTGAAGCGCCTGATGTTACATCAACATCAAACAGGTGTGAGATCAGAATCACTTTCAATACACTGTAGCACATCCTTGCAAAATGCTATTCATTCTCATGCCTGCAAAGTGTTCTCATCCTGCAGACAAATAAAATATCATCTATTATTTTTCATTGTCATTATAGCAAAGGGCAGGTGAGCTGATTTTGAGCTTTGGCTGGTGAATGTTCGCAGTGATTTGCAAACTGGTTTCTAGAGATAGAATCAGAGACATCTACCTGCACACGAGAGTGCTTGGGCACTTGCATTAGCAAAACCTTAATGTATGTATCAGTAATTAAAATCTTAATTAAGAACGCTGCATCATTGTCCATGAACACTCTTTCTCTGTGTGTGAAGTCCTTTGTGTATTGCAGCATCTACCTGGTCCAGACAGAGCCCTTGAAGAGTATGTCTGGCAGATCTTCTCTTGATTATTAACAACTTGCAAATGGCAAACTCTTACTTTTCTTTTGTCTTGGCACTGATGCTCAGAATAGTAGAGCATACAGCGTAACTTACAGCGTGTTTAGATTATTTCTGTTGCTTTTTCCACTTCATGATTATACTTGTGGGTTTGAAAATCCAGTAACATTGACTAAAACTGAGTTACGTAGCTTAGAGTTGCGAAAATTTGCACAGACACCTATTTACCCAGTAGTATACCTTTTCCTTTAGAAACTATACACTTGCCAAGCCCGTGTTCTGTATGCAGAAAAAGTGTGCTAATGGGATGTGAAGACTGACATTTTAATTTCCCTAAACTCAGGAAATGTAGTGTTAAGGTCCCCACAGCAACCTTACCTCTGCCCCTTGCTTACATTAGAGTCTCTTACTGTATGATCCCTAGCTGTACGCTTATCAAGGCAGAGTATAGAGGGAAGACAGTGTGATGGGTAGGAACTGCTGAGTTTTTCCCTGTAATTGGATTCCAGTGACATTTTGTTTGTTGAGCCGCGCCTCTATGTTTGATGCGGTTTGAAACACATTCAGAAAACTTCTCAAAGTAATGGACATACAACTGAGTTGTAGGTATAAGTATAAAAGCACAGATAATGTAAGGTAAAGAACAGTGTATGCATGCACACACACACATTTTTCTGTGTGAAAGGCCATCAGAGTTGTATCTTTTGCTTTCAGATGAGTTAGACTGTGTTCTCAGAATCACTGACATGTCACTGACATTGATGGGTTCTGTGGACTCACACCTACACTGTAGGAGGATATGTCCCAGGAAAGGCAAGAGCAGGAGGTACTGCTATTTACTTTGAATGAGAAACAGCTATGGAGGCTCCTGTTGTCTGTACATGTAGTTAGCACAGTTGAGCCCCGTATAGAAATCTACACATGGCAGTGATTTCCTTTTGCAGAAGTGTTGCGTCCTTAGGAAGAGTTCCTCCAGTCTGACAGAAAAGTTCTTGCTGAGGCCAGTCATTCGTGCAAGGCATAAAAGCCACATGTGCCTTTACGTCATAGAATCATAGAATGGTTTGGGTTGGAAGGGACCTTAAAGATCATCAAGTTCCAACACCCCTGCCATGGGCAGGGACACCCTCCACTAGACCAGGTTGCTCAAAGCCTCATCACATAAAAAAATAGTTCTCTGAAGCCCATATAATCCAGTGATCAATAAGATTCTCAAAACCAACACTTACTCCACTACAACATCAAAATCTGAAATACTCCAGATTAAACTAAATGTTCAAATTAAGTACATGGCTGATTCTTACGTGCTTGGTATCATGTCAGTGCATTTCTATGTAGGCAGAATATAAGTGAGGAATCATCTCCAGTCTGATTTGATGCTATTCTATACTGAAATACAAAGATGCAATAATTAAAACTGCAAAAGTATGCAACACCAAATTGAATTCAGAATCTTCATGGAAAATTACAGCCATCACAGTGGAGCACCACGTGCTGTGGGCAAGGGGGAAGGTTACAGTTGTCCTTGTCCCACCTTAAGTGCCAGTTCCAAGTTTTTTAGAGAGTACATAATCATAGGTCTGTACTAGTAGTTGAAGCATGATCTTGGAAGCAGGTGATGCCACCTACATGTTTTCTGACCTTACTAGCCCACCAACTGTTAAAAATCAGGGTAACTAGCCTGGGCTTGAAGAGAGTGGCCTTGAGCCGCCCAATGGCAGACAGGACTGAAGAGCATGTGGGTCCAGCCACTGCCAGTCTCTCCAGAGCACATGAAGCCAAACTGGGTCTTGTGAAAACACCAGACCAGAGGTTTAGCCGTGCTCCTTAAGAGTGCATGTGCATATGCATAGTCCACCGGAGGTAGGTCTGGGATCGATAGGTCTGACCTGCTCCCAGCATACAGAATGTTCCCCAGTCCTCCCTGTTACAGCTCAGTCACGGATTGCAAGAATAGTGTCTTTTTTCTTTGCTTTTTTTTCTTTTTGTGCTGGTCATTTACACAACTGAGTGTCTACAGTTACAAAACTGTAGCTCAGTGTCTGGGAAAATCATTATGAAAAGAAAGATATTTTAATCTGGTAATAACTGTGTTATTCCAAAACCAAATGGTTTCAAACATGGCAGTGCTGCTACTTCTTTTTCAGGACTATGTATGTGTCAAGTTTGATGTTTTAAAACAAAGCTGTGGTATGATTATACAAGCATGTTTAAGAAAAAACGGTTTATGGGAAACTTAACAGCTGGAAACTGTTTTTTACATACTTGTATCACTCAAAAACAGCTGAATGGATTTTTGCAAAGCCTTACCAAAAATGTCATCTCTGGATTGAGACAAGGCATGAGAAATGTCTGCTGAAAAGGTAACAGTTTCAGAAAGGTATAAGCAAATATAGACAGAGATTATTTAATTAATCAACTTCCACTGTACAGTTGTTAATGTAATGCTATAAAAATAAAAGAATTCATATTTATATAGTTTTTCAAAGATTTCAAAGATCTGTACTAGGCTTTAAGGAGCTAAGCTTTGTACCCATGAGTTAATAAAATATTAATATTTCTATTTCACGGGAACATCACATATTCAAACAGGAAAACAAAGACATAGAGAAAGGTACAGGCCTTGCCAGAGTTCACAGAGAAAGAGAAGACGACCACATTTAGCACCTGTGCCTTCAGATCACTCAGCTTGTGCAGTGTGGATGCTCTCTCGGGCACGCTTAGCATCCAGGAGCTCCCAGCTCTTGAGCTAAGCTTCTTCTCTTTCTCTGACTCCCATTTTGAGCACACCCAGCATGCAGCTGAAGAGCCTCGCCCGCACACATATGCTGGGCTTAGGTACCCAGATCCCTTCTTTCTGTCTCCCACTTAATTCCCAAAGGCAAAGTCTGCCAAATTCTGCGTACTGTGATCATGAAGCTTGACTGTATTAAAGTATTGCCCCAGTAACAAGCATGCATATGCTCCTCCTTCTCCTCCAGCACTCTTGAGGGCTGTTGAGGTGAAAGGAGCTGTCACCAGAGAGCTATTCTGGGGTCTTATTCAGGACACAGTCCAATCCATAACTCGGTAACAATCATTTTACTGTTAGAAACCTCAGTCAGTGAATAAATATGATTTTACTGCTGCTTAGTTTGGATGTTGAGCTGTGTTGGAGGAAACGGCTCTTCTTTCATACTGAATTTTGTTTCAGGGTGGTGCGTGTGAAAAATAACACAAATAAGAGTATTTTTGGATGATCATACTGAACAGTCAGCAAGAAGTACAGTATGGTGAAGGGAAATCTGTTTGTAGTAAAAGCAATATGAGCTTGTGGTTTTCTAACGGGACTGAGACATGAATTTTCACTTTAACCCTAAGTGTAAAACTCCCTCTGATGCTGAGGAAATCACTCGATCTCCTGTTGTCACACCTCAGTTTCTTCCTCTCTATATTAATGGCAGTCATGACCCAGCTCACCAGAATACCATTCCTCTTGAAGTTCAGTTATTATCAGAGGTTTTGTAGAGATGCTTTTCTAACCTCACAAGCCCACTCATTGTCAGCATTCAGAGTGCCATTGTCTTACTTTCCCGATTAAACGGGCTTTTATGTCTTTCACTCTTTTTAGCTTGGCAGAAGCACTGATTCTGGGAGGGAGAGCAAGAGTTGGCTCTGCCTTGTGCATTATGCAGGAGATTTGCAGTAGCAACCCCAGGTTAAGAATTCAGTGCTAGTATTTCAGTGGGACATAAATATGATTTCATTTTCTAAGCACAGCTGATCTGAGCTCCTTGAGAAGTGGTAATTGTGAGACAGACTTCAGCTTGCTTTTTTTGCAGCCACATTTGCAATAGCCCCAGATGTAGTTAGATTTAATCTGTGCACCTAAACTATGACTTTACATGAAGAAAAAACTTGAATTTACCCAGCTAGGAACACCTAACTCCACAAATCCCCTCAGCACAGCAGGGTGCCATTGATCTTTCCTCAGGTTTTCTAAAGCTTCGGCTGTGTGCCCTTCATTTTGACCATCTTGCTCACGAAGGGCCTCAGTTTTGTTTTCCCTTTATCATTTACCCCTTTGAGGTAATTGGTGTTGCCAGTGGTTCTCACAAGAAGCTGTCCTTGTATTCTTGCCAAAATCAGAATCACAGCCTAAGCCAGCCTTTAACTGGGCATTAGAAGGAAATTATGCTCTTCTCATTTTGCTAACAGCATTGCTTCCTCTGCTTCACAAATAATTTTCTGATCCAAAACTTCTCCACTATTGCATTTAAGTGTTTTGTGGTTCTCATACCTAAAACAATTCAAATGCTGAGCAGTGTTGTCATGCATGCCTCTCCTTCTGGTACGTATATATCCTGTGCACCAGAAGGCTCATGGATATTTTATCAGGGCTCATCAGTTCTTGCTTTCCTGAGTCAACTTTTAGATTGCATGATTTTTAAATATTTTTTATGTTGATACGTTGAGATGACTGGATAGAGAAGAGAGGAGAAAGGATAATAAAAGGCAGAAGCCAGCAAGTTGTCTAGTCAGCTGGAGACAAATCCTTCCCAGGAAGAGGAACTACATCCTAAGGCCCAGGGCAGTTTGAGTATAACAGGGTTACAGGCTGGCAAATTCTCTACTTTCTCGCTAACTATAATGAACAGAACTTACAAAAACTCACACTGGACCTTTAAATACAATTGCCAGGCTGCATCTTGAGCTGTTGCTGGTTTTGGCTGAAAGTTTTCAGGCTTTGTCACTGAAAAAAAAGTATGGAAAGAAAACAACATCACTATTTTACAACCCACTTTGAACAAATAGAGCTGTGGAGGTAGGCAGGATGGATTGTGAGAGAAACAGGCTGCAAGAAGCAGTGCAATCTCTTGAACATCTTTAACAACAATATGACCCTTTGATACTATATATGCACAAAGTTTTGTTGAGCTTGCATGGCAAGGTTGTGCTGCCTATGTATGTGTACTGCATGTACTTGTGATTTGTGAACCTTTCCCTCAACCCATTTACAGTTTGCCCAGGGATTTAGCTTAGATTTACAATCTCAGAGAAGTCTGGCTTGTCAGATGTAGCATCAAATGAAATTGGTTTGTATTGCAACAGGACTGGTGGGAGGATCAAAGTCTTGGTATAAAATAAAAGGAGTTATGTGGCTTCTGTGTGCTAAAGTGTTTCTATTTCCCTCAATTTTTTTTCATTAGTATATTAATCTTGGGCTACTGAGTTCTCCATCAGTGAGAAAAATATTGTACTGAGACAGTTATTAAAGAGAGGATTGCCTCTTCAGTTACTGCAAGAAGGGCTGCATGTTACTTGTAAGAAGGGTCTAAGAAACTGGTTTTTTAAGGTTGATTAACATTTCATTTTAAAATTACAGAGGCGTGCACCTAAACAACACAATATATCTGATAATTCTAGCTTACACTGAAAAGCTTGTGGTCAGCTAGAAATTTGGCAGATCGTCTCTCAGGTCAGGAAGTAATTCTGGTTTACAAACATAAAAGCCACAATCTGTTTTAGTATTTCTTAAATGTCAAAACAACCCTCTGACCTTGAAAATTACTTTCTCTGTATAGTTTGTGTGCTGTTAAGTAAAAAACAGGCCTTTTTATTAGTAAAATATTGTAGTCTGTTAGTCATAAAATCTGAGAATTTAGAAAACAGAAAGTGACATTAACTCATCTTTTCTTTGCCAGTGCAAGAATGGGCATCATGCATATCAATGGCAGATGGAGGGAAAAAGACTTGCTAACCTTTAGCTGTGCTTCCAGTTTACTTCCATGATGTACACTGTATCTTCTCAACTGTTCAGCCCTCTGCAGCATTTCAGACCTCATAATAATAATCGTACATGGGAGGACAAGTTTCTCTGCTGTGTATCAGAAGTGACCTCCAGTTCCTCAAATTTGGTCTGTCCCCTTCAAAGCACTGCAGGAAGTCCATAGTTAATTCAGCTGGGCGACTGCACACTTCTGTAACGCAAACTGATCATTCCTGACCCTTGATGTGATTGATTCAACTTAAGTATGACATTTGAGCAGCCCGTTTAGTTGATGTATCTCCAGTATTCTCCTTTTCTGTAAAGCCGTTTTGACACTTCTGAATGTTTGGTGGTTTTCCCTCCTCTGAAAATATGCCCTTCCTTGATCGTTTTTCCGTGCACATCTTCCCACTCTTGCTTTTCCTTTTAGAAAGCAGACATCTGTGTGGTGCCCCCGTTTCCAGCAGAGCAGAAGCAGCCTGTGGTTCTCCCTATGAAGGAGAAGTGACATGGGAAGGAGCAGTCTGAAGCCCTTCTCTCTCCCCTGGCAGCGGAGCACAGCAAATCCTCACTGTTCCCAGGCTCTACTGCTCTGCACAAAAGCGACTTCAGATCCTTTTGGTTCTGATATGATCCGCCTCAAAACTTCTTACAGTGTGAGCTCTGAGCCTCAGTTATCCATAGTATCTAATGTTACTGCATTCTCCAAGACTTCCTGCCTGAGGAGTTGCAAGTACTATGTGACTGTTAATAAATTAACTTTCCCTGGATTTCTGTGAAGTAGGAAGGTCATATTTTCAGCACTTACCTGCAGAGGAAACTGGGGCAGAAGATGGATCAGTTCTTGGTTTGACACAACACCTGAGCACAAGTTTCATTTAATGGTCATTTTCAGAGATTTTCTGAGAAATCGTTTGAAATGTCTACTTAAATTGTCTGCTGAAAACCATTTTAAAAAGAGCTGTGTGGTCTATATAGCATTCAATTCATTAGGTACTATTGTTACATAGAGATGAGGAAATCAAGGCATAGCACTTGCTCACAGAGTTAAGCAGCTTTCTTTTCATAGTCTTCCGTGGTTATGTTCGTTCCTTTCTCCCTGTAGTTGATCATTTAAAAGATTGAACGAGGCTCTTTGGAGAAGAGATTAAATTTGGAGGTTTTGGCTGTAGTGTTCCAAGGTGATGGTTGTTCAGCCAGTTTACAATGTAGCATTATCAATTATTAAGTATATTAAAATGTTAAAAAGTAATAGCTGCTCAATGATATGCCAACTTAATATAGAGCAAACACCTACTAAGGATCTGTAGTTAAATTATTTAATCTAGAACTAATCTGCCATTCAAACCAGTTTTGAAAATGAAATAGTTCTATCACTGAAAATAATTAATTGTTCAAACCCATAGGGCTAAATCCAGCAGGGACCTAAATGATAGGAGAGAATTACATGTTGGACATGAACATGTGGGAAAATAAATAACAAAATAATATATGTTGCCCTGGTTTTCTCTTATCCTGGCTGGTATCATTGACTTTTGTTGGTAGGGCTTTTTGCTGTGCTGCCTTTGCCCCCCCAGCATTTCTTCTCTCCAGCATTTGAGTTCCAGCACTTCTATAATAATCTCACAGGGAAGGTTGGTAGAGGTTTATGTTTTCTTTGCCCTGCATCCATTTCCATGCATTCTGCAACCTGGTACAAGGCGTGGCCCGTGACTGGTCCTGCTGAAGAGCTTGGCTCGGTAGGGCTGACCCCATGTCTGGGCAGGGGAGCTGCCTGCCAGAGCACTCCCAGTGACCTCAGTGGAATAGCTACTGATTCACCCTGATGTAAACATGAGCAGATCTCAGGCCAGTAGACCTCGATTGTGAATTGTTTCCAGCATCCCTTTTCAGGAAAAATAGCAAGCCCCTTTGCAGGGGATAAAAAAAAAAAAAAAAAAAAAAAAAATCTTTCTTTCCCCTCTTTTTCTCTGAATGCCTCCACAAAAAAACATGGGGGAAAGGAGGAGAAGAGCAAATATTCAACAGGAAATTTTTTCTTCAACTTTCTTGGAGAAAAAATTCCCCCCACAAATCAAAACAAGATGGAGCCCTTGAGCCCCACCTTCTGACTTGAGGAAACCGACAGCAGAAAGAGAAGATGCCTGGTCCTGTGCCAGGCATTCAGCACTGGGCTTGTAGCGCTCTGATGTGGCACTTAAAGCTCTAGGGGACCTGGAGCCAGCGTTACCAATGCAACAAAAACTCTTATGAAAACGAGCCTCTTAACTGCGTGTTGAGCTGGTCTGTGATGGCCTCAGGAAATCCCCCTGGCTAGACAGGGCCTTTTTATCCACTACATTGCTCTGACTCAAAGAGAAATCTCACATACACTCCTTGACCAGAAACTGAGCGTGCATGTAGTCTGCAGCGTAGGTCTTTGCAATTTTGTTGTTTTCAGTTAATCATTTCCCACCTCCCGCTCTAAAGATGCCTGTCCTACCTTTCAGTGCTGTCCCATTGCTTTTAGTTTATAGGGCACAACACTGCAAGCACGTGGCATGTCTTCAGTCACTGGGTTTCCCACCATCCTTCTTTTGTGGTCAGCTGATGTAAACTGGCCTAGGGCCACTGATTTGAGTAGGGATTTTCACTGGTCGACACTTGGCCCTTTGATTCCTGGAGAACTACGCATCTCTAATAGCATCACAACTGACGCTACTTGTTTTCAGGCTCAGAACCATCTACAAGCGAATGCTTGCTTATTAATTACAACAAAGAGCAAATCTACTTGACATTTGATTTTGTTTTTCTTGTTTCCTTGCAAGCTTGAAAATGAGCTTCTTTTACAAAAAAAAAAAAATTGAAATGTATTTCACACCTTTTTTTTTTTTAAACTTGAAATAGACCCCTTGAAAAAACTGACATGTTAAACACCAGCAAGAAAATGATTATTTGACATATGGCTCCTCTTCCTGAACTTTGCAGAGAGGTTAGATAGCGCTCTTTCACATATTAAAAGACTAGACTCCTGCTACATTACTAACATATTCTTATGTAATAATCTGACACTGATGATACTTCATCCCGTCCCAGTAATGTAAGACTCATTTGTGGTTTGGTCAGTTACAAGGAATTTGTTTTTTCACAGATTATCTTCTAATTTGTTCTTTTTCATTAATCTGTCCTGAAGCAGAATATAGAATAGAGTAGAGTTATACAGAAAAATATCTTGTGGCTCTCTCTTTCAGCAGGGTTTTGCATTGTACGGATTGTTTCTATTAAATACGCACATTTAAAACAAATTTTAAAACCTCACTCTTAATGAAGACAAACTCATTGAAACCCATCCATTTACTTTTCATGTAAAGCTGTTTCATAAGGCAAAAAACTGTAGGAATTAAAATAAATTTGTCAAACCATCTGAAACAATTAAATTTAGTAGAAAGATTGTCATTAGCTTCGTCACAACTGATGTTATCAGTCATATAAGGTCTGCAGGTACTTTCAGAATGCGTAGTCAGGTAGTCCAGGAAACAGGAATGCCCCATGGTGAAAACATTTGGAATTTTGAAGTACAAGAATGAAACTTTATGAAACTTTTTCATAAATAAATGAGTTTTCAAGAGACCCACCTCAGTAGAGCTAATGGCTCAAGGGCCAAGACTCTTTGTGTGAGTGAGGGAATGTGGGAGTCTCGTCTCTTCCAGGTCTCCTTCATCACACCCTTAACCATCAGGCTCTAGGGTCAGCCTCTTTCTCTGGCTTTGGACTAGAGTTTCTATCCTGGACCCAAGAAACTTCCCTGATAATATTTTCACTTAAAATTATGTTTACCACAAGTTGTTTCATGTTCAGTGACAGAACTCTGCAGTGGAAAATTGTGGAATCACAGAATCCTGGAATAATAAAGATCAGAAAGGACTTCCCAGTCATCTGGATCCAGCCCACACCCCTGCTCAAAGCAGAGCCAGTGAAGATCACGTTTGCTTTTTTAACCAGCTTGTTTGTGAGTGCATTTATATCCTTCTGTGTAGTCATTTTATAAGTACTTATATCCTAGTGCACATTTTTTCAGTAACTGTGTTTCTGAAATTTGAGATTTTTAGAATAATTTTGGATTTCTCATTGATAGGCAGAAACTCTTGATCAGAAGTTGTCCTGCACAGGAATGAATGTACAGCTATAGGGCCACTGTACCAGACTCTTGCTGTGCCTGGTTCTTTCCTTTAATTGCAGGACCACTTTATTTAGTGTCAGTGGGTTGTAGGGGCTTAAATATGTCCCCTAAGTTGTAAAATAATGCTGTAAGCGAGGACTGGCATTGACTATGCTTAGACCAAACCCTGTTCCTGCACGAAGGGGGGACCCCAATTCTGCTACCCTGCATTCATCACTGTTCTCTGTTGCGCACAGGATGTTCAACTACATGGAGCAATGGTCTAATATGATGTGGCAGCTCCTACATTTTTATCTTTTAAGTGCTTTACTTAGATGAATTAATTCTGAAAACACTCTTGTGATGTTAGTCATTGTTATGATTCCCATTTTAGAGACCCTGTGTCTAATTCTTAATTATACTAACTCTTCCTTATGCTGGTGAGGTTCCGGATCTCTGAACAGGTCTCCCAACTCAGGGAGATGGATTGCAGAAATGTCAAGGGCAAAATGAGAGTTCATTGCCCTATAGCAATTCTCTTTTTCTCTAAGGTCGGAGAGAAATATTGGAAGATGAGTATAAAAGAGGCTCTGTTGATTTGTACTAGGGGCTGCACAGGAGTTGCATAGCTCAAACTTATGAGGTATGTTGTATTGGCCAGAAATAAATTATTGAGATTTTTGACACTTCTTTCAGTATAGCCACAATCTCCTCAAGAGAAACTGAAATCCATCTCTGCTGCCCCTTCTTTTCCTTTTATTGGAATACATTATCAGAGAATGAACACCCTACCCCCCAAAAAACCCAACAAAACCAAAACAAGAGGCAGTGAACTTGAGGGAGGGAGGACAAGACTGAGGCTAGCCCGAGAATGAATAGCAAGCCATTTTAAAAGTAGTCAGTATCTGCTGAAACCAGAAGGATCTTCTGTCTTTCTGTGTGATAAAATATATTGCAAGATGATTAGGAGCAAACAGGCAGGAAAAATGAGTGATGTGCTACTCTTCATTTCCTGAGCCAGTCTTCTTCCAGTCACCTTGTAAGCTGCAGCTGTGTCTGTGGAGAGAGTGGAGGTGGAGACCAACCCTATCTGTGTTTTCCTTCCTCACGACTTCACCCAGCCCGAGGACAAGATGGCCAATCACATCTGTTGCAGAGAAGAGACAGAACTCTGCACTACGTCCTCCTCTGGCTCTTTGGCTTCCTACTCTATTTACATCCAAGTCTGTGAGAGAAAGTGGTATATGCAGAGTAGGGACCCTTGCAGCTGTCCCTGAGACAAAACTAGTGGTTAAACAGAGAAGCCAGAAGCCCTCAGTGGGGTGATTTTGGTGGGAATCTCATGGTTTTGGCATGCTGAGGCTGTACAGTTCCCCTGACTGCTAGTAATACTGTTCTTACAAAGGTTTTGTCCTGAATGAGGAATACAACTTTTACTCAGCATTGAGCCTAAGGAAAAGCCTACAGAAGGAAGACATCTTTCAATAAGAAAGACTGGAGGCAGAGGCACGATACCTGTCACCTTCAAATGTGGGAAGTAAGATTTGTGAATGTGTGACAGGACCAAAGTTAGCAAGAGGGATATATAGCATGTTTCACATCAGCAATTAGAACAGAAGTGGGGCAGATGTCTGCTTTAAAGTTCTTCAAAATTATAATTGTCTTTCCATGAAAGTATGAGAGAAAATTAAGCCTCCTGTGACACCCTGAGATACTTATGCTTCTTTCAGAAATCACAGAATAAAAAATAACTGAACAGAGTAGAATAGGCTGAATATAATGCACAGTGCTGTTTAAGTAATTTTAATTTTGGAGCAGAGATGCAATCTGGTAACAACAGTATGGATCGTGATAGAGAGTGGAGAGCGAGGTAGAGAGTTGAAAGTTTTCAGTGTTTGAAAGTCTTCTGAGACCATCACAATAAGCTTCCATTTAAATGTATAGGAAACATGTCACCTGTGAAAGTCACCTCCTCTTTTATCTGTTTTGTAACCAGTGATCATATTTCCTTAATTCATTGTGAAAATGCACTTTTGAGATGTTACTTTTCAGCCCAGTGCAGCAAAGAGGAAGAAAGCCAAGGAATCTTGCTCTTCGTGTGTATTCTCAACCAGATGTTTCATGGAGTTCCCCTAGGTTGCACTGTTGCTTTTCCAGTGAAGGCAGGGGGATTGCACTGGTGCCCGTGAGGGCATGGCTCACTTTTCAGCATCTTATTGCTGGTAGTAATGTGCAAAATCATGAACAGAAGTGTCTCTCATAGCCCAATTCATAATATTTTATTTTTTTTTAAAAAGAGGCTCTTCCACAAAATAGGCTATTATATTTGGATTGTCTAAGAGAGAAGAAATACGGAGCCCCTCTGATGTTCCTATTTACATTTCCCCATTGTCAGCAAATCTCTGAAAGGAATTGCCTTGGGAATTGCACAGGATCACTACCAGGTATTTTAGGAACCAGCCCTGGACATCTGATACAGTTTTTTGTTTGGGTTTGTTTGGGGTTTTTTTTGGGGGGGTGGGGGGGGAAGGAGGGGAGATAACTAGTTCTGGTAATCAAGGCAATAGGAAATAAGTTTGTTTGTTTTGCCCAGAAAATCAAATTGCATATATGACAGAAATTAACTAGGTTAGATGCAAGGCAGGGTGTCTTTCTCACCTTAGCATACAAAGGTATCTACCAAGCGTAGTGGTGCAAGTTAAGAATTATTGCATACCAAAAAGATAAGCACCAAGTAGATTTCTGTAATAGGTGGACTTTCCAGTCTTTTTTCCTGATTTCTTATGTACAGAATGATAACCATATATTTACCCCCTCCAACATGCTGTGCTGGTTTACATCTCTGAACAAAAAGCACAGCCTCACAGCTGTTTATGAAGACAAGCCAATAAATCTAGAGGAATATATTTATACAATTTATCCTGAAGATTACATAGTTAAATGTAATTTTTTCAGGTAGACAGAACTTCATTGCGAAAGAACCAAATTCCTCTCTGTGCCACCCAGATCTGTTGATTTTCCATTAATGTCAACTCATGTCAGCTGTACTGAGTGTTAAAAGTTGTGCTGCAGAATACTCTATATACATTAAAGGAGCAAGTACTCTGCCATTTCCAGGTCCTTCCTTCCCAGTCAGCTGTTGTTTTGTGTCCTGCTTTTGGCTGATGTTATGTAATGTGTGTAGAAGTCAGAAAGCGAGGAGTGGTTCTGGTGGCTTTTCCTTTCATAAATCTTGCCATTTGCCAGTGGTAAATCCAGTACAATCTGTTCCAATTCTTTTGCCACATTTTCTTCCTATGGAGTGGATATCATACATGAGAGCTTGAAAGCTTGCTGCAGCACTGATTGCCTTTTCCATAGGAAACAGCAAACTTTATTCAAGTATCAGACTGAGCTTTCAGTTTCCACTTCTTTGGCTAAACCTCTCTGATATACACAATGATTTATATGAAGGAAGAACAAGCAGGAGGATGCAAAGAAAGAGATCATCACCATCATGTATCTAAATTAAAATCCATGATGAAATCTCAGGAGGGGAGGATGATGTACATTTTTTGGAGCTGCTCTTTGCCTTTTGCATTTAGATTCCAGATCTGCTCTTGGTTGATATTCTGACAGAAGTCAGGAGGTCTTTGACTTGCATAGCTTCTAGTAGAAGGGGACCTACTGAGAGCAGGACTTAACAGTAGCACTTTCTATGTTAAGCACTATGGGAGATTTGAGGATCACCATAGCAGGAACACATGCTAATAAAATATGTGCCACATAGTAAAAACTCACCTGGGTGAAATGCTGCTCCTTCTGATATCAATGGAAATTTCCTTTTGACCAGGGGTTGCTATGGCAGCAAGCACTGGAAATGAGAACAAGGACATTTTGATATGTCTACACTGTGGATTGCAAATTATGATACCCGAGTTAGTTTTAAACAGTCTTGCAAGAAGTGGTCTAGTTAAGGCAGGCTGGAATGCCACATGGCCTAATTTACCCTAATAAGCAGCTTGCTTCCCTCTGTGGTCAGGGTCCATCTATGCCTGGGGTAGAGCAGAAGTGAAGAGGCGTTTGAGGGGATGCTCCTTTTAGGGCAGTGGGATGAGGAACAGACTGTGACAAGGAGTAGTGTAGGGAAGGAGAAATAACTTGAGAGCAAGCTAGAAAACAGGAAGAAGAGCAGTTGATTGAATGGAGGGAATGGAAGCAAAACCAACAGTGACAGAAGGGAGGCAGTTTTGGGAGTCCAGGGACTAAAGGGTCCCTTTCAATGGCAGTACTCTTCACTCCACTCCTTGGAAGTCAGTCTAGGGCTCCTGAGTCTCGGCATTTCCACTGCCAGGAAGACACCATCAAACCCATGAATGAAGTGTCTTCATGCCTTTCCAGTGGTTTTCCAGTGGTTGATCACCTCCTAAGCACCATTTTACTTGTGCTGCTGCTGCCGACTGAAGTATTACAGCTCCACAGGTGCAAGCCCAGCATCAGCAGCAACGTGGAATGGCATTTGATTTTTAAGTTGTCTTTAAAAGAAAACTCTGAGAAATTATATTTAAAATGTAGTACTGTGATGTTCATGTTACTAAGTCAAGCACTTAAGAGTTAGGAAATGCCACAGTTAATGTTGTCCATGCAACCTTACTGAGGGCCCCTTGCATCATTACCATAGCCTGTAATTACATGACTGCACACTGTTTTTTCCACTGAACCCCTGCATCAAGTGTTCAGGTCCTCTGCATAATAGAAACATAGCCCAGAGCTGTGTTGCACCCTGCTGGATTATTAGTTTGGTACTGACCCAGGGACAAGAAAACTACTTGTCTGTGTCACTATGCTCTACAAAATCTCCTCATCTGGAAAAGAGTTGAGGCTTTGATGGTACTGTATTTCTCTGAAATCTCCTTCTCCCTTCTTTGGTACCATCTTACCTCCCATAATCCCATAATATTTCAAATGGGAGCAATTTGTATTTTGGGGCAGCTGGGGAGGCAACTCATAAATAGCATTTAACAGACCTCATTAAGTCCAATGTCCCATTTGCTTCTGCAGTGCATCCCTCTCCTATCGACCCTGGTTAGATCTGCCTGTAATCTGTGCTGAGTCAACGGGCCCCAATGGGCTGGTAGGCAGACCGGACATGGCCACCCAGCACATGTCATGTGGAAAAGGACAGGAACCTACCTAACTTTTCCCATAGTAGAGGGTGATAGAAGGAATGAATAATATTGATACCTCCCATCAGCTCTCCATTAACGGCAAAACACATAAAAACTGGGGCTAGCTTTGCCTGGAGATGTATGTAGAAGAGATGATGACATTAATATAGAGAGGTTGCTAGAGCTTGTGTCTGTCTTTTATTTCATCTTTCCTTATGCATTTGTACCCAAAATGCAAAGTGAGGAGGGAACCTCATTCCTCTCTCTGGAAGGCCAGCAGTCAGCCACGTTGTGAATTCCTTCTGTACTTTCTTCCTATGCTTTTGAGCAACGCTTGCAGGTTAGCTGTGCCCATTTAAAAGTTTATATGCAGCAGATGTTCATGGAGCTGATCAGGAATTACGGATTTACTGCTGTAACTGCAGACCTATATGAAATACAGAGAATGTATTTAAAACACAGAGAATATACCTGCCTTGCACAATGAATTCACACACGTTTTCCCCCTTACTGCTATTTGCTCAGGAGGGGAAAACAGCCTGTGTGCCCTGAAACCCAAAGCAGATCTCCAGCGTGTGACAAGGGAAAGTTCTGGCGGGGCAGGAAGGATGATGTCCGAGGGCTAAACATGCCAGCAGCTTCCTCTCAACAGCGGCATGCTACCTGCCACCTTCCCTCTCAGGGGCAGAGACTGCCTCCCCCACACCTTTTCAGAAGCGGACTTTGCGGAAGTGTCATGAATCTTTGCCTGCCTGCCATGCAGCGCTGCCACTGCGCTGGTTATCACCAGGATTCATCCATTTGAACTGCACTTCGTTTTGCAGCCCAGGGTAGAAGGAATAGATTTCTTTGCCACCTATTTTGGGGTATAACTTCTCCCCCTACAGTGCCTGGGACTTGTCTGTCCCAATACCTGGCATTGCCTTTTTACAGCATCACCGTCTGTATCTGGCAGGTACTCGGTTTGTCTGTGTCTGTGCAGACATCCATGGCAAGGATGTGCTCTCGGAGCTTGTATAGTTCTCGAATCATAACATTTCAGTGATCCATCAGGAAAATTCAACTGAAGGGCAGCACAGTTTCACTTTAACCAAACTGAAGTAGCAGGCAGACCTGCACTCCCTTCCCCACCCCACAGGACAGGTAGTGTTTGAAGGCTCTAGGAAGGCGCATGTGTTTATTTCGGCAAGAGCTGTGGTGGTGTGTGAAAAAGAGAGGAAAGGAATCTCCCAGCTTTTTGGAGAGGGCCTCGGTATAATGCCATTTGAATCTGTACTTTTTGTTTGGTGGTAAGTTTTAATAGTTATCCTTTGAGGATTTTCCCGGCGAGCTTATCTGAATACACCAACAGTCTTTTTTGTAATATTCGCATTTCCCCTTTGGTTCAGCCGAGCCCACTGACAGATCATTCAAATTCAATTGTTTTATGTCTAAGCCGAACAGCTAATTAAAGTAGGGATGATTAACCTGACTGGCAGTGTCGCTCTCTCTCCCTCGCTCTCTCCCTCCCTCCCTCCCTCCCTCCCTCCTGTTCCAATCAGTCTTTTTCTCACACTCTCCCTCTCTCTCTCTCTGTCTTTTGCTCTACTGTGTGTGTGTGTGTGGTTTGGTTTTTTTTTTCCCCTCTCTCCTAAACGTGGTCTGCTTGCTGATGGCAGAATGGCACTCGGAGATTTGTGCATTGTGTCTGGTTTCCTACGGGCAGGCTGACCCAGTGCCTCTAGGGACTTATCAATAGACCACTCAGAAGAGACAGAGACAGGAGAAAGGAGGAGGGGTGGGGGGGTGGGGGGGGAGAGAGAAAGAGAGAGGGAGAAAGAGAGAGAGAGAGAGAGAGAATCAATATCAAGAATAGAAGGAGCTCCGAAGCCATTTTTTTTTTTTTAAAGAAGTCTCAGGACTTGGGAAGAGGGTGACAAAGAAGGTTTTTCAAAGAGGCAGTGGAGGAGGTTCTAATAAATTTGGAAGGAAACAGTTCCCTGTCTTGGGAAAAAAGGAGAACTCCTGGCTGATTAGCATTCACACCAGGTATGAGATGTTCCCTACCCCTTATCACTGTCGCAACCGAGATGGGAAAAAAGCGCGCTTCCCCCCCTCTTCTTTTTTCTTTTTTTTTTTTTCTTTTTTCATTTCCCCCCCCTTCCGCTCTGTAAGGAGCCGAGCGAGCGTTTGTTTTGGTACGTGTGGTGGTGGTGGTGGCAGGGGGAGCGGAGCCGTGGGCATTGGTGTGCTGGGCTCAGGGAGAATGGACGCAGGGCAGCAGGAAGGGGGCGGGTGGGAGAAGAGCCGGGAGCGTGTTACTGTGTCTGCTCTTTGTGCACCCCTGGGGGGGTTACCCAAGTTCATTTCCAGCAGGTGGATTTAGACAGGGAGTTACTTAACGCTTGACCACCAGTTTTGAAAAAAAAAAAGGAAAAAAGAAAAAAGAAAGAAAAAAAAAAAAGACCTGCTTCCTATGTCTATTAAAGGAAGCTCCAATTTTTTCCCTCTCTCTCTCCTCTCTCTCTCTCTCTTTCCTCTCTTCCGAACCAGACAGCGGGAGGGTTTCTGGCTCCCCGCCAGCCCAAAAGCCTCTAAGTGTTTTGCACTTGTTTCAGGGAGCCCGGGGATTTTTTCAGCATTTTCACTAGAGAACAAAGAGTTCTTTACAAAGGAAGGGAGAGAGCGAGCTTAACGCCTGAGATATGTTTTTCTATTTTTATTAGGGATTTTTTCCCCCCTCCCAAAAAGAAAGGGAAAGAAGCAAAGCATAGAATGTGTGGCAGCAACAAAATAGATTGAAAGGAAATGCAGTTCTCTTACCTCCAAATTATAATTTGGACTTAATAAGAACAGGAATGGAAGGGGGACGAGACCAAGTGAGTTTGATGTGTCGTTCTTTTCTTCCTTTTTAAAAACTCTCTCTTTACATCCAGTTGCTGTTTTGCCAACTTACCTAGCCTCCTCTTCTTTTTTTTTTTTTGTTTGTTTATTTGTTTGGCATAAAAGTTATACTGCGAACAGTTTCTGTTTACTTAAAAAAAATCAAGCAACAAATTCTTACTGGGGAAAAAAAAGGAGGGAAATGGGGTGGTTTCAGTGAAAAAGAAATAAGTGGGAACAGAAATCTTTCACTTTCTGTCACTTACAAAAAAAGTTGGTAATGGCTTGTTGAAGCTGGGATCCTAAAATACAGATGGGGCACTAACGTCTGTGTCCACGGATCCAGCTTTTCCCTGACCATCTGTCTAAAAGTCACCTCTCATTGGCAGCTCAAATGATTAGTTGGAGCTCAGGGATTTTTTTGTTTGTTTGTTTGTTTGCTTGTTCCTCTTGTTCGGTGGGACCCTCTCTCAAATGGCTCCCTTTCACCTTCTGAGTTTAGTTCTCTAACCGATCCAAAAATTGAGGATTTCGGGATAGATCTCCTTGCACTGTAGATTTTTTGTCCTTCTAAATGTATTTCTTATACATACACTCTTTGTCTATTTGTACATGGAAAAGGCACACATAATAAAGAAGGGAATAATGCATCACATTTAAGGAGATGCTTAGGTTGGAATTTTATTGTGTATAATGTATAACATGCAGGATATCTTCTCTACAGTGTCTCCTGTACAATGGTTAAGATGCTTGAGAACATATACTGTCGCAAATTCTGTAGCTTAAGGAAGTGCTTTCTTTAGCCAAATTCTGCCTTCTTTCCCTTATTGATTAGTATTTTCCTGGCTTTGACAAATTACCAATCTAAAAACTGCATCATATATCTGTGGTACACAAAACAAGAGAGGAAGCTGTATATTATGCCCCCCCAAAAAATCATGAGTGCACAATATACAGAACTAAATCAAATTATTATAGAGTTAGAACTATTATTTCTGGATGCAGGGCATTATTACTACAGTATCTTGATTTTTATATTCATACTGCAGGCTTCCCTCAGAAGAGGTTGTCTGTCACAGCTACATAGGTGTCTCATATGCATCTGTGGCACTGTTTTTAAGCAACATCTATGCATTGTGTAAGTGTACACAATGAATTAGTCCATTTACATCTCCTCATATGATGGAGGGGGGAAAATCCATCCTTGGGCTCTGCCCGCGCTGCTTTAGGAACACCACTACCCTACAGTGGCAAAAAGTCCTCGGGATACAGCCCGTCCCTTGAAAATGTAAAGGGAAACCATCCACGACAAGTGAAACTGCCAGTTAAAACATAGTTTTGTTTTTGTACCAGTATCTAGACTGGGGGCTTGCAGCTCCGTTAGCCAGGGTTCTTCCCTCTCCAAAGCTGTGGTAAGCACAGCTTCCCCAGCAGAAGTTGGGGGGTCATGATGGGCTCAAGTACCTTCACTGCAGGTAACCGAAGTGCTCTGCATTTCTGTGGGTAGCAGCAATAGCGGTGTTGAGTTGAAAGTACTTTATGGGCTTCCCAGTTTAATGTGAAATGCTTGACAGAGAGGGATGGACCACCAGAAGGACCTGGTTGTTCTGTTGGCAAACATAACAAATAGAGGAAGTTTTTGGCAAATTATGAAGGCCTTTCTTAATTATTGTAAGTCCTCACTTTCCTCGTTCCTCTGGAGAGTTTTCCCAACTCCTGATGTTTTTCATGGTCTGACTGTTTTCTGTGACTTTTCTCTCTTGCTCCCTCACTCTCCAAAAACGGGAAAAAAAATCACAGGAAAAGTAAACAAAAGAGCACAGAAATGGAACTTGGCCTTTGAAGCTTTCCATAGGATAAGCAGTCTCATTTTTTTTTCTGCCCGAATCTTTTTTCTTCTTCCTCCCCCCCCCCTTTTTTTTTCTTTTTAATCTAACGTGCTTTTTTGAGCATTTTGTATCTGCAACCGTGAAAGTGGTGACAGAAGAGGGAGAATGTAACAGAGCTGAAACCTTGATTTAGCCCCCCTCAGCCTCAACTACAAGACATCTTCCAGTGGCTGTCACTGCTTCAGTGAAGTAGGGAGAAAGACGATAGCTGTCTTTTGGGGACTCTTCGCGGACCTGACCTGAGAGTAGCACATTTACAGTACAGGAAAAAAGACAGAGAGGGAAAAAAAATTTAAAAGGGGAAAGAAAAGCTCTTTGAGCAGTAACACACTGGCTCTTTCTTCCTGCAGGCAATCCGCTCCAGCTCCTGGCGACGTGTCCTGCACTATCAGATATCATATGACTCTTTATTTGGACTCCCGTTAGCAGTATGGGCCTGTTAGGAGGCTGTTTGTTTTCTTTTCCTTTCATTTCCTTCTCCCCAGTTCCTCCCCTATTTTATGTGTGCCTGTGTGAGCGTATCCCTTTTATAATCTCTCTATTTGTGCTGAAGCTTTATAGAAAAGAAAAGAAAAACTTGATCATTTCCCAGGGCTGTTTTTAATCCTCTGCCAAAATGAAGTTCATTGTCGAGTTGTAAAAATAAATAACACCTTTCAGTTCTATTTCTCTCTTTTACCTCTTCCTTCGCCCTTTCTGGCACTTCTCAGTGTGTCTGTACTCACGCATGTATGTCCGTCTGTCTCTCCTGCCTGAGTGGGTGAAGTTGGGATGCACCTGTGTCAGTCAAAGGAGGAGTACAGAGCTGCCTGCAGCCACTCCTGCCACTCTGCGCCGTTTATTTCACTTTCATAAACTTTCCACTGTTTATTTATTTCATTTGGGCACCTTCTCCACACCAAGTTTGAAAAGCTGTCAGGTAGCAAGCCTTACGCTGGGCTTTTCTGCATTTAGGTGAGCAAACAGGGATAGTTAAGGCTGTAAGAAAATGAAACGTGCTGAAGGAATAGAGGATGAAGTGCAAGGTAAAAATTAGACATGCTTTGTGTACGCCACCCATAAAAATTTCCTGTACCAGAACACTGGTGCCTAATAATAGGATGGACGGAGCCAGACAACAGCTAGCAATCGGAGGTGTATAGCCAAAGCAGCCTTGTGGCAGCAATATTTCTGATACCGAGTCACATTTTAGTTAAGGGAGATGATTACTTTTTTTCCCTATTTGTTCTGTCTTTAGCCATACATTATTTAGATAAACACTGCTGCAAAACTTTTTACCTCAAAATGCAGTCACATCAAGAGAAACAATGAATTGCTATCAAATGTATTAAATTGTTGCAAGAAAAAAGGTCTGTCTTTCCAAAAGAGAGGTAATCTTTTGTTTTGATACTTTCCTATGCAATGTTTTCATTTCTGGTTTTGAACTAAGGATTTATTCTGGCAATTGTTAAGAACTGTTTTTTAAAAGAAAAGAGGGGGGAATCCTTAAAAACCTTCCAAAATGAGAGGGTTTGAAGGGGAGAGTTTAGGGTTTTTGGGAGGAATTTGAAGTGTTTGGTTTTTTGTTTGTTTGCTTCACTTGTGTGCAACTGAATTGTAATATACTTAGGCAAGCAAACCAGAAAATGAGCTTTTTACACAACTTTGCTCTCTCTGTAATTACTGCTGTATTTCTGTGGGACTTGGTGGTTTTTTCATCTGAATTTGGTAAGATCATCAAAGCCGAAATCCCGTTTTCAGTGTAGAGACACAAAGGAGTTACTGACACTTTCCGTCAGAGGTAGTTCCTTCGGCCGACCAGTCCTTCCACCAACTAGCACTGTTCAGCAGCTGGCTGCGCGCGGGACGATTGCCATGCTCCAGGAGAAAGTACAGGCATATTTTGTATATATGATTTATATACATTTTGTGATGATGTTCCTATTAGCATAGCTGAAGATGTGTAAGTTTTAGCATTTCCTCTCCGATGTATACTTAGGCCAGTGTACAAAAGCAGTCTTTTAAGTGAGGCAAATACAAACCAGAGGAGTTTTTGTTACGAATCCAGAAACAACTGTATTTCAGCCATACTGTAGGTGTGTTGAACAACATTGAGGTCTCCCTGCTAGGTGGTGGTGTTTCTTATTTCTCATCTAACTGAGACACCTTCCCACTGAAGTCAGTGCAGGTTTTCCTGAGAAAGGGTTAATGAAAAAAAGAGCTACAACATGAGGATTCAGGGTGATCCCCTGGAATCAGTGTTGGAAAAGAGACAACGCAGAACGTGTCCTTACACAGCACAGCATCCCTCTGTAGCACGCGGGGTGCACTCACTGTAGCGGAGATGCTAGAGATGAGTTGAGATGACTCCTGCAGTCTGAAACTTTGTTCGTATATGCTTCCAGTTCCTTCAGAAAATCAGAAATATCTTTTTCATTCTCAACAGCAGATCATTTCTTTTTATTTTTTTTTTCAGTCATCTAAGGAGAAGTAAGAGACTCTTTGACCAGAGACAACATTTTAAGGCTTCTTTCCTTCTCTCTTCCTGTAGCAACTTGAAACCAGCTCTGTTTTAACCTTTTGTGCTTAGACACATTCATGGTCCTGAGGAAGGAATTACAGACTTTGTTGGAAGAAATTTGGTTTTGAAATAAGTGTTAGGAACGTTTAAAAATTGCATGCTGTTCATGCACAGTACATGATGTTCCCTGTTACGCTACACACGCTCCAGTGCTCTGAGCAGTCCTAGCTGTGGGTATTTATTTGTGAGCTTGTTCTGGTAGCCACCCATGAATTTAGTTGACTTGACAATCAGTAAACAGCTCAACAGTAAGGCTGAAGTTTGAGAGCTATAGAAGTGCAAGGTAAAAAGCTTCTTTCAAGTTTTTGGCTGTTTCAGTGGATTGTTGCTTGGCATCTTTTATTTAAGGAAAAAACTGTTCTTCTGAAACGTCTTTGACTTCATCTCTGCTGAGCAGATTATTCGATTTCAAAGTTATTGTAAGCTCAAATAATGATAAAATACGTATTTAGCTACATTGTTAAATAAATATAGTGAAGAGCTGGGGAAAGCTGAAAGCCAAGCTCTGCAACTAACGTCTGAAAGTGTGGCTCTGGGCTGGGCAGAGAAGGCCAGGCTTCTTGCCACTGAAGTTTTGTTAACATAACTTGGAGTCGGTGGAATTGCACCAAAGTTGTGTTTTGACTTGGCTTAACTTCACTGCTTTCATCTGACTTTTTTTCTAAGCCAGCCCAATCCGGATCTGTTCAGCGCTCAGGAGGGTGATAGCCAAGGGACAAAACAGCTTGTCTAACACATTTCTCTTTAGTGCACCAGTGTGCGGCTTGTGGGGCTTCAGACTGGATCACCACTGTCAAGAGAAATGCTTTTTCCTACAGTGTAATAAGTTGTCCTGCTGCTTTCAGATGTCAGAGATCCCTAGTTCGGCACTTGGAAGAAAGGTCTGCTCTCAGAAGAGGTTTCCCTTCGATTTAACATTTCATTAGTGCATGCAACTCATGTAAATGTGATGTGGCCAGTAGGAGGAACAAATTCTGGTTTATTTTTGCCAGGATGCATGTATTTATCCTGTGTCTGTATTAATGTTATGGTGAGGTGATATTTCAACCTAAACACTGATTTCAGTGGCTTATGGCTAAAAAATGAGCTGAGTTAAAATGTCAAGTAGTTGTTCCAAGCTCATAGGTGAAGCTTATATTATTTTGGAAAGTATGAGGAAAGTCATGGTTACTTTTTTTCTTTTTTAATATGTGTTGGGCAGTCACACTAAGACAGAAGCATTTTCTGATTAACTAATTACTGAAACCCATTAATTTTTCCATTCTCATTCTATTTTTAATTTTTCGTGTTTCTTCAATACAAAATTAAAATTATAAAGAGCTAATTTCCTTAAACTAATTAGACTTATAATTTTAATCTCGCAAAACCCAGGAAATTCCAAGCGATGTTTTTTTGTAACTCTGCCATGTTGCACATGCCTCTCTGCTCTTTGAAACCCTTGTATTGGCCTTCAGAAAATCCCGGGAAAACACTCAACACTTGCCTGAGCCAGCCTTGTTGGTCCAAACTCTGGCACCGGTAGGCATCCAGATCCAGATTTTGTGATTTGAGCTCATCTCTTTTGAAAATAACAACATGGGATTTCCAGACATTTCTTTATATGAACTTAAGATTTAAAAAAAAAAAAAAGAAAAAACAATTAAAAAATCAGGATAATTCTGTTTCCACTGAAGCCAGCAGAAGTAGAATCCACATCCTCTGGGTGAAATTTCTCATGGCAGTTTCCGAAACTTGATTTTTGCTCAGATGGCCCTTTCAGTTTTGACCATATGGAAAGCAGTTAAGTTAGCTACATAGAATATTCTTGAGGCAGTGCTTTGAACAGGACTCATCAAACTCTTTGACCTGTTAATCTCAACTACATGCCCCATACAGCCTAAAGAACTAGCGTGAGAAATAATTTTTGTTCTCTCCTCCAAGAAAAAAAGGGTTTAGTGATGATTTCTTTGGCTGGAGAATCAGGAAATACCAGTGAAGACTCTGTGCAGGAAAATGCCAGAGTCTTCTTCAGTGAGATCAGCTGTTCTTTTTATGTATATATGGGGGTTTTTTTTGTCAGTGACATTTTTTGGCTTGTTGAAATTTATCCCCAGAATCTTCAGAAGCCACAGAAAATTATTAGTGCCACAATAACCCTATACAGCTGGAGAGAGCAAAACAGAGCTGATCTGAGGCAACCCTCCCTACTAATGAGACAAGCCAGCAAGCTGGTTTTGAGCTTTAGTTTGTGCCATTGCCTGCGTGTTGCTGAAGCACTAGGATGTACCCTACAAGAAGTCTTCCTCTCTGTAATCAGCCATTTTTTCCTTCCTGGTCCATTTCTCTGACTTCCATTTTCATTAAATTCTCCACAAAGTCAGGGGGAAAGCTCTGTCTGGAAAGCATGGCAAAAATGTACCCTCTCCAAGGAGAGTCTCTACTACTCATACAGTTTAAAATTCAATCCATTGCTCATTAAAAAAGAAAAAAAAAAGTTGATATATAGTGGAAAGTAAAGGGGAACATTTATTTTGCAGCCTATTAATTTTGTATTATTCTAATGTCAGACAGCGTAAGACTATTCTGATGCTTGCTTTGGAGGACCTTTGTGAAATTCTGTAGAGCTGCACAAAGCAGAGTCAGAGAGTGAGAAGCAATCTTGTTTCTGATCAAAACGAAGTAATGTGCCAACTAATGATGACAGAAACCTGGAGAGCTGTAGGTGCTCCCTTTTGTCAAAGATATAAAGTAGAGATTCAGGCCTCTGTTAAAGATTGTATAATGTCCTAAAGGCTAACTTCAATGAAGGTAATTATATTTGGCCTCCTTGAATTCCCTCTGAAGAGGCAGCTGGGCAGGGCAATATTCACTTCCTGGCCTGAACCATATCATAAGGTTATGGAGCATAGTTAAACAGGGGATGGCTGTAGTCACTCAGCATTGAGCAAAGTAACCGCTTTGCAGTTTGATCAATGGCTGAATAATGGCACCAGCAAACGCTGCTTTTCCATGCCTACAATTCAAAAAGATTGTAAAAAATGACAACTTGAGCCTCTTCCCCTTGGTGGTCTAGTAGTATTTGTAAGGACTATCTCCATTTGTCAGATAAAGAAACTGAGGCATAGAGATTTTTTAGTAACTTTTCTAAGTTCACTCAGAGAGTCAGTGGCAGCACCAGGAGGATAATCTGGGAATCTGGGATCCCAGTCCCATGCTCTAACCGCTAGGAAAGCCTGCCCCTCTGAATGTAAGTTATTGTTATTAAGACATGGCTTGTCTTTCATGTGAGTCGCCATCTGTTATATTGCCTACTTGATATCAGTTACGAAAGCTATTCACATTTTAAACTGTTTTGCATTCTCAATGCTACTTAAGTGCACAGTGGACTTTTTGACAACAGTAACAGCACTTCTCATATGAAAGAACTGGACAAATATTAACTCATGTTTTTTTAGTAAATTTTTGCGATGCCATAAACCCACAGTTTAGAATTAATTTAAGCAGACCTTGAAAAGTCCAAGTATTCAATGCTGGTTGATGCCATGTCTGTTAGTTGTACCATAGTTAAGACATGACTGTATATTCTCATAGATATGATTAAGAAGATGAATTTCTAAATGGCAATTTTATGTAAATTGAGTCATTGATAACTTCATATGTCTTGTGCCTAAGAGCTCTGTAGCTGCTAAGATCCTTCAAACATGTAGTAGAAAAAATATATTAATCTTGAGCTTTTAGTGACGCTTTTGGGGACCTCAGTGAGCCAAGGAGAACTAGGTCAGTTTTATTGGAGTCTCTGCGGAGAAGCTGGGGCAGAGACTGGAGCCTTAAAATGAGAAAAGGCTCTTGAAAAGTAAAGGTTGCTCTGTTCTCTCTGTGTACAGATGGGTGGTAGGGGAATGCATTTATTTAGATCCTCACAATCACCATTTTTAAGGCAGCCATGAAGCCCTGGCTTGGGAAAGGGTAACCCCTGCAAACAGGGAGAAATATCTTTGTAGATGAAGAGAGAAGGAGTTGTACCAAACTATCCAATGTCTGCTAGCAGGTGAGAACAAGAGATGAGACTGCCAAGCAGAGTCAGAGACAGATTGGATACTGGTGCTTTTTCATCTCTAAAGATGGTCAAGCAGCAGAGGCCATTCTGATAGTCCCATCTAGTTTCCTTCACATGACAAAGCCTACTGAATTTCTTAAAGCTCTTATCTTCTGGTGAGATAGAACATATCTTTTAGAAAGACAGGTAATCTTGAAGTCTTGAAGTAAGGGAATGACCATATATTTAGGTCAATTATTCTGAAGGTTTTAAAGTCCATTTCACTTCTTTTGAATGTAAATTTGTCTAACATCAGCTATGCCTATGTCCGATATATTAAGGAGCCCTCTACTGTCAGAAGTCTTCTCCCCATGCTTGGTATTAATAAACTTTGCTGATTGATGGTGAATTTTTCACACCCAGAGTACAATTTGAAGGTATGGGAAGGTGAATAATGGAATTTGAAGTGAGATGTGAGAAATTACTGGTGGCAGAAGAAATGGGTGAACAGAGAAGAAAAACAGTATGCAGAGACAGTGGATTTCTTTTTCTTCCTGAGTAGATGAGGTGGAAATGAAAGAAATATGTGGGTAAAGGTGAAGACCTGGTTATAAAGACAGAAGGAGACAGGAATATAAGAGAAAAGGTCTTGAGAATAGACACAGAAAGTAGTGTGAAAAGAGAACCATCATAAAGCTATTAAAGGACAGAAAAGAGAAACAAAGGTAGTGTGCAGTGGTTCAAAAGGTCAGGACAAATGGGGAAATATCAGATTATGTTAAGAAAGTAACACAAAGAGTAGCAGTAATTCACCTTGGATACTATGGACTATGGCTTCTCAGGTAGTAGGTAGTTTCCTGTCTCACAAGAGGCCAGCGGGCTTAGCTCATTATGGCTTTGAAAACGTACTGCTTAATCTTCAGGTTAGAGAGGGGCTGGTACAGTTTTGAAAGCTCTGGACACATTCAGACTTTGTAAAAAAGACTGGCCAAATTTTCTGCCCCTCTGTGCTCAGGATTAAAACTCCAGTGTTCAGGACATAACGAAAGGGAGGCCTAATTAGGCAAGAGAAAGGTCTTCTGACACACATAGCTATTTTTTTTTTTTCTGTTGACAAAAGAACAAAGAAGATGGTAAAACCTTCTTAGGGTAAGTGTACTGCTAGTTTTCTCAAGCTATTTCTCTTCCAGCCCTCTCTGGAGCAGTACCTCTCCTTGCTCTGGTGGCTGGGACATTGTGATTTGGACATGTTCCTCACCCGCTGGTTGCTCACAGTGAAGCCTGGGACTGTCACTTAACCCCCTGGCTTCAAATTACTCCAAACAACTCTCAAACTGTCCGGTGGTTTCCTGTCTGAGAGGCAACTGAGAAGTTGGGATCAACGTGGCCTGTAAAATGCTAGTAAATCATTAGGCACAAGTGACAAGTGTTCCATGCAGTTCAACGTGAAGAGCTCTTTCATCTTCCCCCCGAATGTTGTGTTATTTCTCTCCTGTCTTCCTTTACCTGTGAAATAACTCTAATAATGCTTCTCACTGATGCTACAAGAGTACTGAGTGTGAGTGTAATGAGTTCTTCACACTTTGAAGATATTAGTGTTCTCCTCTTAAATCTTGATAAAATTATTTGGCTGAGGTAAAATTCTGGTTGGTTTCTGTTAAGAAAGGAAAATATTTTTCTGAACAACTTTGATTTTCTTTTCAAAACACATGCCTAGTCCTAGCCAATCTGGGAAAATAGAGTGAGATAAAAAATAAATTCTAAGTTGCCGTTGTAGGCCAAGCACTGAAATGGTGCCAATCTGGACCAGTAAGACTAGCTTTTAAGAAGATATATGCTTTTAAGAAGCTGTAAAAAAAAGCCAGCCCTTAAAACTAGCTTTGTATGGCTGACTTGTCTCCGATTTGCATGAAGTGTGTGGAAGTAAACTCCATGACATTCACTGCTTACTAGAAACACATATTGGGGTGTTCTTGTTGATTGATGGATCACCGAGTGTTGTATTCTGACATTTCTCAGACAAGGCTATCACCTTGCATTTGTGCAACGAAAGGAAAAAAAAAAAAGAGACTCTGAATGAGAAAAAAGCAAAAACTGTTGGAAACATTAAAGTAATTTCTAAAGCCATTTCTCCCTGTCACTGGTATGAGAAGAATTTTCATTCTCTTTAAGGCTATTTAAAATATACTTTGGGGCTAAAATAACAGAGGAGACAATCCAATCCATTCTCAGCCCTGAAACCACAATGGGTAACATATCCTTGTTGCCACATCGCATCCAATGAGATAGCTTACTGGAAGAATTGGTCAAAAAAACATCATTATTGATTGCACAAAAAGAAAAGTAAGAAATGAAAATGTTCTCTTTTCCCTTCCTCTCATTCTTTTCTCAAGGCAGAAAAAAAAAGCAGCAAAATACTGTTTTTATTGTTTAGTTTAAAATAACTCCCTGTTTTTCAGTTATTTTAATTTCTATGAATTTTAATTCTCCTTTTTTTACATGAGATGAAATACCAGAAAACTCTCAAAGCAGTTAAAATGTTCTTTTTTTTTAAAATTTTTAATTCAGTATAAAAGATTATTCTCTCACTTTGTGCTGCCCTCCTGCCTCTGTTTTCCATATTCATGCAGACTCCTGGCTGACTCCGAATGGCACTTAACTGTTTCACTCATTAGAATGAGCAAGTGACAGTTTCGTAACTGTTGATTTAAGGTGAAATCATGGTAGGGACCACTCTGGATTCTGGAAATGATATAGCTTCTTGAAGATATTCTTTGTGAAGCAAGTGAGGAATATGATAGCATCACTTCTAATCAGGATGAATATCATTGCAGTGAGCAGTAGGTGTCACAGGCTATATGGGTACATCAGGGATCTGACATGACAACACTTGTGTTCGTAATGTTTCTGTCACTTATTCAGTGCACAATCTCTGACTTCTCTATTTTGACTTGTTTTCCACTTTAGGACAACTTGGCACATCTAATACACCTAAATTTCTTTAACTTGTTTTAGAGATTACTTGAGGACTTACCTATATGTATGGCACCAGTATTTGGGGTTGTTCCTGTTGAAAGGCCAACGCTGCTGGCTTGGTCTGAGCTAACATTTATTGCCATGTTGAAGGCATGCTTGTTTTTCAAAACACTAATAATGGTGAAATTAGGATGCTCTGTGATTGTGGAATTAAACCCCATGATTTTAGAACAGATGTTGGTACTGCATTGCTCTCCACCTGTAGCACCTTTTGTACTGAGCCAAATGAAAAGGCAGTAGTATTAAGGAGGAAAACTTACATGGGCATTATTGACCAGATGGATGCAGCTGCTTTGTTACTTTCCCACCATTTTGCATTTGAGCTGTTTATTTTCACTCTCTGTCAGTCATCACATGAATGAGAACTGAAAGAATCTTTCCCCACTATAGGATCTATATCACAGGTGCCCCAATCTCTCTAGGTGACTATGCTGTTTAGTTCTGTCTTCTGTAGTTTCTGTCCTCCCCAGGTAGTATTCTGCAAATTGACATCACTCTTTAGTCTACCTCCAAGAAATGCCAGACAAAAGAGAGGCAGAAATTCATCCCAGTAGGATTAGAGGAAACCTTGAGTGATTTGACCACTTCAACAACTGTCAGGAAGCATTGCAGCTTGAGGAAAAGTAAATGCTTGATTATTGCTGCTAGACAGATGCACCTCCGTAAAACACCTGGGAAGTGGTCCACAGACCACAGACAGAATGTCACTGAGGCTGATTTTTTTAAAAATGGGGATAGGAGACCTCATATTTTTAGATGTAAATCGATCATTAGCTAGGGTGAGGAAGTTATCTATCCAATTTGAGTCTCATGTAGAAACCAAGTATGTTATAAGGTGATAGCCCTCTCATTGGATGTTGACCACTGTAGGGGGAAGGACATCAGGCTGCCTGAGCCATCACTTTGAAGAGACAAGCTCACAGGAGAGATATGTTACTTGTGGTGAGGCTGAAGGTGAATGAAGTAACCACAGAGTAAGTGGCTAAGGATGTGGATTGTGGGAAGCACTACTTACAGGAGGCAGAGGGTTGGATTGATTAGTGCAGCACCAGGGACTAATTGTTTTCTTTCACCATCCAGGGGTGAAGTTAAACCTGCTACTGGTAGTAATGAATACAGATCAGACTCTGCCAAAGTAATAGCATTGGCATTGAGAGCAGAAACTTTTGCAGATTTCTGTGTGTGTGCACTTGCTACTGGTGTTCCTGGTGGGTGGCTGAATCATCCTGATGGCATTCAACAGGAACCAGCTGCTGAGAATATTAAAATGCAAGCTTTTATTCCTCTAGAGAGACAGTAGCATCTGCAAAGTTTTCCTGTCTTGATAGTACAGATAATCCCAGGGAGTATTCTCTAGTAGTTTTTAACTCTCAATTCATTTATGCTTTTTTTTAAAGCCATATGTGCTTTGTGTCTGCACAGAAAGGCAAGCCTAGTCTTAGATCTGAAGCCACGATTGTCCTAGGCAGGTGGTTTGCAAGGCCTCTGCTCAGGCTGAGGTACCTTACGTGGGGAAAAGGAATTTGGGCTTTGCCTCCTTCTCCCCCCCCCACCTTTTTTCTTCACCCTCTTCTCAGGAAGAACTGCCTTGGAGGCTGGTATGCTACAGAGCAGGAGAACTCTGCCAAGCCACAATTCTGTAACTTCCTTATCACTGTGAGCTTTGTCTTAAAATTAACTGCGGCAGCAATTGTAACAAATGGTAAAATCTGCAAAAAGTCAATTTAAGGGTCTGATAGGAGAGGATGTTGAACATACCCATTGTTGTATTTGTTCTTCCCAAAGAGGAACATGTCACTTCACAAGCCTGTAAGCAACACTCCCCAGCTCTAAGCAGCTTATAGTCCAGGGGACACCTCCAGAAAGGAAACCGAGTGCTGGCAGCTTTCATTACCCTGATCAGGAACAGGAAGCCCTTGGCACCCACCAGAAGCTGGCTCTTAGTCCAACATGGCTGTAATACCAAACATCATCACCAACACAGCTAAGGGAAGGGAAAAAGCAGATAACAGCAACAGTGGGGAAAAAAATATGACAATTTCTTCTTTTAAGTCATTTGCTCAGCTCTGTATATCTCTTCTGCTTTTCTTAGAATATGTTCTCATGCTAATAGTGTATGAATTTACATGCTAAAGGTATTTACAGGAAGGGAAAGGCAGAGATCCCACCTATGACATATGATGTGAGAAAAGTTGCAGGATTGTTTTAGGGAGGAGTGCTTTTGCTGCAGTGTTGGCATGGAGAGGAGAAGCGAGCTGTAGGCCACCAGAGCTGTGTGGCGAAAGGGGTGAAGATTGTGATTTTATTTTAAAAGGAGCATAATTTGGTGTGCTCATCACAGCAACATTTTATTAAGGTATTTTAGCCTTATCTAAATAGCCTTGTGTAAAATGCCTGCCTAATACCTGCAAGGCTGTGAATAGTTTGGCTGCATTTTTCTAAGTTGGATATTAGCACTTGGTGTTAAAAGAACAAACTTGCCCAAGACAGCAAACTTCCATTCCTACTTCCACTTTTGTCATCTCCAGTCATCCTCAGAGGCTGGCAGGGTGCGTCAACAAGTCAAGGTTTTGACAGAATCTTACAGGCACAAGAGGGACCACAAACATCACTCTACAAGGTTTATTGATAGCCTCTTTCATGATGTGACAGGCCAAGGAAAACTGTTGCAGGAGAGGTGGCAGCAACGGCAGCACTTTATAGCCCTTGTGATTTCAGCTTCTCCTTGGAAAGAGCTGCTGAAACCTCTTAGCGGTGTTAGACATACAATTTAATCTCAGTGAGGCATCACAGTGATGATGCATACATCAGACTCTGTTGTGCTTTCCCCTTTTTGTGTGAGTTATGTTTGTTCATTTGTTTAAAAAAATAGCATAATGATTTCAATTTTAAGAGGCTTAAGCCCAAAGCTTTGGAAAGTCTTAACAAAGAATGATTTAATGAACTGGCTATTGTGTTTATTGTTGTGCTCAGCTACTTAAGTATGTCATAGGCTCTGCAATACAAACAATTAATGGTCAGCCTTCTGAGCTCAAGTGCTAAGGTCTTCTGCTTTCAGAAAAGGAGAAGTAGCATTTGAGGTCTGTTCCCACTTAAGCAACAGTGCAATAAAACTCCAGTGGATTTAGACTAAATGCTTTGGGGTTGGATTTGTTGTTTTTTTGTTGGTACAACAAAATAAATTAGAACTTAATCCTGAGTAAGAGCAGTGCTGGAAAATTTCAGGAAAATACTGAATAATACTTAGGTATCTTCACCCCGGCATTTCCTCTAAGGACACGTCTCTCTGTTAAAGCAGTCATGGGGAAGAAAACATTCTTGAACTTTGCCTTGATAATGCTGAGGGTGTGAGTGAGCTTTGCACCAGAAAGGTTGTGCCTGCCAAATTTAGGGATGCCTTGGTCCCCATTGCATACCTGTTAGATGCAGTTAGACCACAGGGCATCGGATAGCTCTTAAGGCAGCTTGGCTGATAGCGAGAGGTTGGTATCCATTTCAAAATCTACACACCGTGTATCCCAACAGCTCTTGGGAACTTAGGTTCTCCAATGCAATCAATGTAGGTTATGAATAATCTTCAAAAAGGATCAGATCACTCTTTGCTGAAAATACTTTTGTTTTTCAGTTTTATGATTTCTAGTATGTCAACTACAGCTCCAGGTAAAGAAAGCAAGAAGTGTCACTTTAATGCTTCTGTATTTTGTCATGGCTACTTCATGTCTTCTGTTTTCACTGCTTATCTGCACTTTGTATTTATCACTGCAAAATGATAATGAGGAGATGGGGGTTAAAGAAAAATCATTAATTTTTAGAGCTGTTTATTGTTCTGAAACAGCATGATCCTCTAGGGCAATACCCCTCACCTAGTCTAAGCAGACAGCAAAGAAACATTTGGACAGCAAAGAAACATTCAGCCACTAAGAATGAAGTCAGAGCTCAGAGCTGTGATAATAAATTCCATCCTGAGAAGAAAGGAAAGAAAGAGGCTGCCAGTGGAACAACTGAGTATCTGTGGAGCTATGACTTGCTTTTCCCTTTGCCACCCCATGCCTGAAATCAAACTATGTCTGTGAGTTATTTACCTCTCTGGCCACAGGAAAATGGCAAGCCTGAAAATCCCGTCAATGCTGTCTGCATAGCAAGAGCTGCCCCTTTTTCACCTCTGAATACTATGTCACACCTGAGTAGTAAACTACACTAACACTGTAATAAATATAACAGCAGTTACTGCTGCATTACATTTTACTAGGAATGCTTTGTGCAACCATTTTGGTCAAGCCCTCCACCTTTCTGCAGCCCAGTCCCGTTGATGGATGCTTCCTCTGACTGTTGCTTGTTCAGTCAGCCCTGTAGTTTGGTAAATAAATGTTCCATCAGCATATAACTACTAACTTCCCTTTTCATCTCTAGTCCATTTATGTTCAGTGTAATTCCTTGACTCACGCCATCTCACTCACAATACTCTGTCCTCAACCTTTTGTTCTTCAGCTTTCACTCTGTGGGTGAATGGAATAAACAGCAGCTGCTAGAATCCAGCGGCCAAAATAATTGAGAGTTCATGTTTCTTCAAGAACAGAATCTGTGAGGATTTTTGCTCCAATCTTTTTTTTTTTCTTGAAGATTTGGCAAGAGTGCCATGCATGTGTGCTCTGGCATGGCAACTCTTCTTTGCCACCTGAAACAGTGCTTGTTTGTACTGCCGCTTCCGAGAGAAAACTTTAATTCAGCAAATATACCAGGGCCACCGAAGAAGGGCTGCTCTAGCCCACAGACTTTCCTGCAGCCTGATAACTCACTTGGCATTATCAGGATGTTTTTTAAACTTCCTTTGTACCATTAACTTTTCACAGGGAGATTTCCTTCTGTTCTGAAACCTTGAAAGTTCCCCATTTCAGGTGATTATTGTACTCTCTCTAACTGGGAAAAGGAAATGTAAACCCATGGGAAAACTTGGATGCTACAGAGAAGTGTGTTAGGGCTTTTCATGCTCTCTTCCAGAAGCAGTGGGGCAATCTCTGGCACATCAGGGCCACACTGAACAAATACAATAACAAAACTAGTGAACTGTTAGTTTGGTGCTTTGCATGGGAAGGGAGTGATAGATTAAGCCATGAGACAAATAGCCACATAGCACAGGCTTGATATCTTCTCTTCAAATAGCGCTAATAAGGTATCTTATGCTTTCATTGCATTTTGTGGGAGAAAAAGACCAAGATGTGGCTGAAAGAAGAGTATTGCTCTCTAGCTTGTGGAGCAGCATTTGTCTTTATGCCTTAGAAAAGATAGAACATTTTCTTGCATTTTAAGAGGGGAATAAAAGATTGTGAAGATAAACATTTTATACCCTTAAGCTCGTATTTCAAAAGTGATTTCTAAAATTCCTGGTAGTATCTTCAAAAATGTGGGATTTTTGAGCAAGTGAAATTCTATTCTAGGCCCATGGGCAGTTTTATTTCAAATACATCTGTTTACCTGAATACTGGTTGTGAGCAGGTATCTGAAATTTGGCATATCAAATTGAGACCCCTGTGAAAGTTTGACAAGGCCCCTCACAAGGTAAATGGGGGTGGTACTGGAGACCAGGACACAATACTGTGTTTGTCATTAGATGTTTTGGGGAAATCTAAGTGATCCTTCACAGAGATTTAGCAGAGAGCTAGAGGAACCAGGAGACATGGAACAGTTTTTGGCTTCTTGGGGATATTGGTGGATGAGAAGCTGACCATGAGCCGGCAGTGTGCGCTTGCAGCCCAGAAAGCCAACTGTGTCCTGGGCTGCATCAAAAGAACGGCTCTGAGCAGCCTGGTTTAGTGGTTGGTGGCCCTGCATATGGCGGGGGGGTTGAAACTAGATTATGACTATGGTCCTTTTCAACCCAGGCCATTCTATGATTCTATGATGATTCTATGAAAAGAAGCATTAGCAGCAGGTCAAAGGAGGTGATTCTCCCCCTCTACTCTGCTCTTGTGAGACCCCACCGGGAGTACTGTGTTCAGATGTGGGGCCCCCAACATAAAAAAGACATGGACCTGTTGGAGAGAGTCCAGAGGAGAGCCACAAAATTGGTCAGAGAGCTGGAGCACCTCCCCTATGAGGACAGGCTGAGAGAGTTGGTGTTGTTCAGCCTGGAGAAGCGAAGGCTCCGAGGAGACTTAATAGCAGCCTTCCAGTACCTGAAGAGGGCCTACAGGAGAGATGGGGAGGCACTCTGTGTCAGGGAGTGTAGTGAGAGGACAAGGAGTAATGGGTATAAGCTGAAGGAGGGTAGATTTAGACTAGACATTAGGAAGAAATTTTTCACTATGAGGGTGGTGAGAGACTGGAACAGGTTGCCCAGAGAAGCTGTGGATGCCCCATCCCTGGAGGTGTTCAAGGCCAGCCTGGATGAGGCTTTGAGCAACCTGGTCTAGTGGAGGGTGTCCCTGCCCATGGCAGGGGGGTTGGAACTCATTGATCTTTAAGGTCCTTTCCAACCCAAACCATTCTGTGATTCTATGATTCTTGCAGCCTGTGATGTCCAAGTACACAGAACATTGTGAAGAATGAAGAACAAGTCAAAAAGGACATTTCTTCTCCCATGTTTTCTGTAAAAAACCCATTCACCCTTATAGGGTAACTTCTCAATTAGTAGCTTTCAGTTCCAGCTACAAACTACAGAGACAGACATTCAAAGATGATGAAGCCTTCATTATTTTTAGAAAGTTCATCACAGCACATTTACTTGTACACTCTATATTTTCACAAATTAAACCTAAGCAGTTGTCAAAATAAATGAACAAAGTATGCTCTGTGATGCTTTATCCTTTATTTATTTATATTTTCTATTGTCTGCTCAAGTGTTTGTTAATTTGAAAAATTTGGTTATTTTGTGATAGGTCAGCATCCTAACTGTTAGGTTGGATTAGCAAGATTGTATTATTTTTCTGACTAGATACACTCCTAATAGCAAAAGTATTAGCTGAAACACAGTTATGTTTGGGCTGGAAGAACTGTGGTTGCTACAGATAATCCAAAGGATTATTCCATGATGGTTTATCGTAATTGAAGGTTTTCCCAAACTGCCTGCTCTCTGAAAAGTCACATCACTTCTGTGCTGGACTCAGTGTCAAGCCACATTTTGGTGTTTGGAGGAGGAGGGATTCCAAGAGGAAAGAATTGAAGTGGCAGAACTGGGTGCCATGTGGTAGGCACGTCAGCAAAGGGAATGGCATGCCACACACCTGCTTTGGGGCTCTGCTGTGCCACAAGTTAACATTTTGATGAGCAATTTCCATTCTGTTGTTTTCTTTCAACACATGGGGTTCAAAAAACAGTTAAAAGAAAACTGTACCCATTTGTTCATCCCAGAAGCCTGTGGTTTCAGAAGAGTCTGCCAGATTAATTTTCACATATACAATACTTCAAAGTTGAAACACACAGAGGACTGTGGTTTATCTTTTGAAATTGTAGTGTCATGGCCAAAGAAAAATAGGTGTGCATTGCTGTAACTTCATGGAATGCCACTGACTAATGGTTTATAATTGTAAAAAAAAAAAAAAAAATCTTTTTCTGTAATCAAAACGTTCAGAGGCTTGTCAGGTCTATATAATTCTCATGCATACTAACCTGTACAGGGATTTTTTCATGTATATAAAAAAAATACAGAAATGAAACCATTTTTTTTGCTGGCAGCACATCTGTAAAGAACCTGCTTTCTATAATCACTGTACTTGTACTAGACTTCCTTTAAACCTGCACTAGGATGACAGAATATAATCTAATGATCATTAGATTATATAATATATAATAATATATATTATATATATATAAAATAATATAATCTTAATGATTGAAACATTTCATTTCTGTCCATACTAGCTCCGTAGCACCCTCTTTGGGGAGAGGACAGGACAGGAGAGGAGGGAAGGGAGGGGAAATGGCTGCAAAATTCCATTGGCATTGCTGCAGAAGGGATGTGGGTCACACAGAAGCATTGTTACCCTGAATATGTGTTTTAGTCAGAAATAGAGGAGTCCTTTGCTAATTCATCCTGAGAAGTAATTGTCATGTGGTTGAGGAAAGAATTAGACTTGTATTTCCTGGTTAAATGTCTAATCTGATACTCATATAGCTGATTTGGCCGTAGATTTTGGCTACTGAAAACTTTCTGGGTTGCCGTAGGCCTGTATCTGTGTAATTGGAAAACAGAAGAGATTCTCTCACTTTAATCTGAGACTTATCTCCATCCTCCTTAAGGCAGGAGAAAAGCCAAGGGATTTAGCATCTTCCTTCTTTTCTTGCAACCTACTGAGACTAACTATGGGTAGAAGCTCTTCTTGATGCATTTTATAGCAGGATGTCCATGCTGCTAGAAACCTTTTGTTGCTGAAGTCTGAAGCATTAAATCATTCAATAACCCCTTATTTTTGTCTTACAGGAGAGCATCAGCTTGTAAAAAGTGACATGATCAACACAAAAGTCAGCCTCTGACATGCCCTTTCACCCACAGATCATGTTCATGAACTTGCTAGTAGAGCAGTTTAAAGGTTTTCAGTAACCTTTTAATAGAGGTAATTTCGCTGCTCCCTTTCAAGGGGTCCACTTGATTATATACCAGCAAAAGAGAGATGGTATTTGAGAATGGCTGATATGCTCACCATTTTTGTAAGCAAAGACCTTGACGAGTTCCTCCACAGTCAGTCTCCTTGGGCTAAAATTTCAACCTATTACATGGGGATTTAGCCACTCATTTCCCATAAACATCAATGGGAGTCATGTGGCTAAATCCCCGTGCAACACATTGAAAATGTATTCCCTTATGTTTAAACTCATTTTGATGCAGATGCTTTCTTCTGCAGGAAACAAGTGAAACGAAGAAGCCATTTATTTGTTTCATTTGTCTGCCCCAGATCACCAAACCCCCAAATTATTTTCTCTTTTGTCTAGGTACCAGAGTATCCTACAGGATTTGCTGAATCTGTGTGTGACACTAAGTTAGAGGCAAAGCTTCAAGCCATTAGGACAATAGATGCTAATTTGTATTTATTACCACTCGTGTAGGGAAAATCAGACAGATGACAGGCTGTCCCTTCACCCATGAGAACAAGATTTCTCATTTCTCTCAGTTCTCACAGAATCACAGAATCACAGAATCACAGAATGTTAGGGATTAGAAGGGACCTCGAACGATCATCTAGTCCAATCCCCCACCGGAGCAGGAACACCCAGATCAGATCACACAGGAACGCATCCAGGCGGGCTTTGAATGTCTCCAGAGAAGGAGACTCCACCACCTCTCTGGGCAGCCTGTTCCAGTGCTCTGTCACCCTCACTGTAAAGAAGTTTTTTCTCATATTCAAGTGGAACCTCCTATGTTCCAGCTTGAACCCATTGCCCCTTGTCCTATCACTGGAT
>VZTO01019500.1:74801-102734 GCA_013400615.1 Syrrhaptes paradoxus
TTAGAATAGACATTAGGAAGAAATTTTTCACTATGAGGGTGGTGAGACACTGGAACAGGTTGCCCAGGGAAGCTGTGGATGCCCCATCCCTGGAGGTGTTCAAGGCCAGGCTGGATGAGGCTTTGAGCAACCTGGTCTAGTGGAGGGTGTCCCTGCTCATGGCAGGGGGGTTGGAACTCATTGATCTTTAAGGTCCCTTCCAACCCAAACCATTCTATGATTCTATGATTAATATTAAGTTACATTAATCTGGTGGGAGTCTTGCCTTTTGCAGTTTTGGTTCTGTACTTCTTCAGTTGTCTCTTGTAAACTAGAAAAATCGGAGACAAAAGGCCTGATCCTGCTCAGAGGGCCAGTGTCACTGATGTCAGTGAGACTACCAAAACAAGAAAGACCTGTGAGGATTAGGCTCTTGGTGTTCATACCAACTGGAAATAAGTTGGGATCACAGTCAAATGGTCAGATGATGGTCGCAGCTAAAGCTGCTTGATTTTGAAATGTGACATCTTCTGCCCTGCCTGTGTTAGAGGCACTTTTGTGGCCCCATAGCAAAGCTTTCAAGGCCAGTATCTTGTTCTAGCACCAGACCCAGGTTACGATCCAAATAAAAAGACAATTCTCTCTGTCCTCAAAGCAACACAAGAGTGCAGAAACACCGTCTCGGAGAATGACCTCTGCCATTCAGAGGAACAAAAGACTGACCTGGGAAGGTCATAATTTTGGGTTCTCTTGCTTGTGCTTGCCTGATTTTGAACCTTAGCATTAACATAAAGCATAGCCACTTTGCTTATTTGTTTTCTGTGACCATTGGTATTATCTGTAAAGAATTGCTAACACCTTACAAAAGTGTTTTCATAGCGCACTGTGATGATCAGTATGTTGGAAATAGGGATCTTAAAGTATGGATTACTGATGTGATAATTTGCCCCAGTTGCAATCTTTCTTGATAATTCTTATGCAACAGGCATTAAAAAATAAAACATGCGATAACAGGGGCTGCTCTGGTACTCCGTAGCAGAGCTAAGAATCTGTATTTTCACTTTGCAAACCTTAGCAAATATATAATGCCGTATAAGCCAAATTTTCAAAAATTACGGCCTTTAGCTTTCATGCCCAGGAATAAAACAGCCTAAGGTACCAACCAAGAGAAAATTTGATGGTGGGGGGAATACCCCAAGAGCCTCAGATGCTATTCTTTTAGACATTAGCAAATATTACCTAATGACTACAGCAGGACAGATAGTTCTCTGGACTTCTTGCTCTTGAGAACTACAAAAAAATAAGCATCTGATATTAAATAGAGCAATAAAAAATGCCTTCTCAAACTGTATCCTCATTTGACAAATCTCGACTGAAAGTGAGACCATCGAGACCCATCATTTTGAAAGTAAATGAAATAGCCAAAATGCCAGCCCCTGACAAAAATGGAGGAGAGATGTTAGAATGAAAAAATGTATCATCTGGGTTAATAGTTCCTCTCTCTGTTATTAAAATTGAAAAGACAAGTTAGTTCACCCCTGGATCATTCAACTGCTAGCTTACTTAATAGACTAGTGCAGAAGTTTTCCAAATTTCCCTCAATTTTACAAAACACCAGTTCATTGCTGTAACCTGGAGTGAAGCTGTTTACAGCTCTGTGTTAAGTAGAAAGTTCAAATCAATTACTGTCCATTAGAGTTAGGTATAACTGATGAAATATACCCTGAGGAGTATTGTAAATGTATCAAGATGTCCTCCCCCATTACAGAAAAGGGGAGGCATGGTGAATTACTTACCTTCTCTCTTACACTTAATGTCTCTGAAACGCTGCCAGGCGGAAAAGGCTTATCTTGTCTTACTGGTTTTAAGAGAGGTCTATGCTATAGTCTGGGATACAGAGAGGAAAAAAAGGTAGTAGTACTGAGGGCAGACCCACAATAAGCTTTATTCCCAGGCAGGACCAAGAACAAAAAAAACCAACCAAACAAAAAAAAACAAAAAAGAGAAAGAGAAAAGCTACTCAGTAACCGACAGTGGACTCAAAATACATGCAGAAAATATCTGATCCAAAAATCAGTACTAGGGAGTTTTCATAATGTAACTGAAATTTTTGTGCAGTGAGCTATATAATAAATTCACTCATTAAAATGTACACTGAAGTAGCAGTGGGGCAGAACATACAAACAATTGAAACCAAGAAACCCGTGCTTAAAGATGTCTCCAAATGCCAAAGCACAGTGAGCATTGTCTTGAAAGCAGCTAGCATTCACTGTTTGTCTCCATCAGGAAAAGAGCCTTCAGCCTCTTTCTCACTTCCAATCAATTTGGTTCTAGGACTGTACTTGAAGCTGTAAAGAAATATGGAAAGACAAGGTTCTTGCACCAAGGAACCATCATTTTGTGTAAGACCTTTGCTAGGGTTGTAATGAAGTTTGTGTCTGCCAGATGCACTTCACTTTTTACCACACCTGACCGAGAGGTTCTCAAGCCTACTGTTGCTGCTAGCATACAAGATCACTCAATTCTGGGGTGTGAGTGATCTCAGTGTGTGACAATCTGTGCCACTGAGCACAAGGAAGTAGAGTTGAGGGGAAAGCACACCATCTTGAGACCTCCTGAAGACTGAATGGAGCAGTAGAACATACTGGCAGAGAAAAGAGGAAAGGAGAGAGAGGTCTGGGGAACAGCCGTGCTCCTAACTGATCTGTGAAAGTGGATCATGTTGTAGGCAACGAGTTGAGCTTTATGAAAGACTCCATAGCTATCCAGTGCTCTCTGAGCATCTGGAATGGAAATCAGAAATACAAAACGCAATAGGAAGAACTGTGCATCTCTACTTAACATATGCTGCCCACAGAGAAACTAGACTCAAGCTTTGCACGATGCCTGGAATTTTAAGCATTTCAAGGAAGCAAAGGGAGAAGGTAGAGTCAAAAGTTTTAAAATCCTGCGTGGGGTTTCCCTGATTCTTGGGACTGCTAGCATTGCAGCCTCTGCTGATCTCAGATGCAACAAGTGGACACAGAAGGAAAAGCAGTTTCAGGTAGCTATGTGCTGTGTGTCATGAATTTCTCCCCCAAAAGAAACATGTATATTACAGGATACAAAGGGAAATTTACCTGAAACTTATAATTTCTTCATCCTTCTTTTGAATTCCAGAAGTTGAGAGGTTAGTATGCTTGGGTTTTTTTCCTTTAGAAGAGCACCTGAGCATGAAAAAATACTTCTCTGAGCATTATCAATCCTTCTGAGTATATTAAAGGAGAACAAGGGGAAAATGAAAGCAAAGATTAGAAAGGAGGGAGAAGGCTGAATTTGAGAACCTGGTGGAACTGGGAAAGAAAGAGAGGAGGGCAAGAGAAATGGGAAAAGTGGAGGGAAAAATAGGAATATTGAAGGTGGCTGGAAGGGAAAAAAATATTCAAAACAAAATATTTGATGAGTAAAAGCACAGGACAAAACCTAATGAGAAATGACAGAGCTTAAAGATCCAATTTAATGATGTGGGAGAGCAGGAGGAAAAGGGTCTTGAGGGTCTTTAATCTGGAAGTGGACAGCATGACTATTCCAATAGTTGAATCACTGACTTGTAATTCTAAACCTGATTTTCAGATTTCTGCTTATTATTTTCTTCTGTGACCCTGGCAAGTAACTTAACATCTCCAAGCCGTAGTTTCTAGCCCTGTAAGACAGGAATGCTAGCCCTTCAGTAGCACTTCAGTAATCTATGAGGATTTTATGAGACAAAATATTTTGAAGGTCTTGCGATGAGCTGATGCTACAGCTGTATGATGCACATAAGTATCTAGAAAAGGAAGAAATGTTGGGAATGCAGATCTCTGGAGTGAGATCTAATTTGGGAGCAGTGAAGTGTAGATTTGGTTGTACAAAATGCTCTTCCCTCATAAAAGGATGATGATAAGATGTATGGCGAGATCCAGGTCTCCTCCCAACCTGAAGTATAATTTTCAAAGCATTGTGCAAAGGAGTTAGTTGTGTGACTCATATCAGAATGTATTAATCACACAACTGAGTGCTGGAATCTGATGGATACTGAGGTACGTACAAACTTTGATGTCACTGGTATATGATCTCAGCACCTCTCAGAAGAAATCATTGTTGACAGCTTGGAATTTATCTTCTGCATTTTTCTCCATTGTTTTCTCTCCAAGCCATAGTTGAGATACGCCAGTCAGCACATTAGTTGGTGCACAAAATTAGACTGATCACTCTGTATGACTAAGAAGAAATAAGTTCACGTTCATGACAGATCTGGTGGTGCTTCTCCAGGCAGAAACCCTTTCCTGACTGCTCTGTCCGTGGTCCTGGTCCCGGCTGCTGCAGCCCGCCCCTCTGTGTGGCGTATTCCCCTTGTCAGCCACTCTCGTGCATCATGCTGAGGTCTTTGGGGAAAAGCAGCTGTTGGCCAGCCCTGTTCTTGAAAGACTGAGGGACTATAGCACGACTGAGATCCAAGGCAGCTTCTTCTAAGACTGAGGGATAATCACTTTATCTCCCTGCTCTCCAAGATGCGCTTTCCTGCTGCTGCTACCATCTCATACTCCTGTAGAAATCGTTTCTCTGGGAAAAGGCAGCTGTATGTGGCTCACAACCAATAGACAGATTTGTTACCTCCACTTCTCTTCCACTCCTGGATGAGGAAGGCTCAAGACCTGAACTGAGATTGCCAGGAAAAAACAAAATGCAACCACAGGCTCAACTAAGTAGTAGGAAAGTTTCTCTTCTCAATGCTTTGGTGTGACTAGAGAATGTTTGACATGTGGCATAACATTTTTAAAGTTTGGGAGGATCACCTGGAAAGCAGAAAAGTCTATGATGATTTAGTAATGTAAATCTTCCCATATGAATGTTCTACAGCCTTTGTCCCACTCTGTATCACTCGCTAATTAATGACATGCAATTCTTTGTAAAGTAAAACCACTTACAAAAATGTTAGAGTTCCTTATTTCACCTATTTGTACGTTGAGTCTTTACTCTTAAGCCTGGCAAAACACCACTAAATGGCATCTGCACATTTTTGTCCAAATTCTATTTTATTCTGCCGTATTTCTCTCCTAATGAACTTTTCAGAAGTGTTAAAGTAAAGACTTTTGTGGTTATGAGTACTTATGCATCATTTTTGCTTGGAAACTTTGTCATTCAGTTAAAAACAAGAAGCATATGACGTAGATGACCAGACACACAGTATAAATAACAAATGGAAAAAAAAATAATCCTTCATATCTTGCCAAAAGGATATATAACATTTATCTAGACTGTTCAGCTCATGCAACTGAATAACAGTATCACTTGAAAAAGTTAAGACTTGGGTGCCAAAACTAAAATGGGGTAAATTTTTCCATTCTGAATCAGTTGTTCAGTCAGTTCTACCAATCTTTTGTGACCAACTCTAGAGATAGGGAATAGCTCTAAACTTATTTTAGAATACTTAGAAAATTACATATATGGCTTTTCTGTACACAGTGTTTTCATATGTAGTGTTGCTGATCTTTTGGGACCTTACAAGATGCCTCTAACCCTGTTCTGCATATCTGCTTTGAAAAAGGAAGGCATTTTCTTGCTTAGATAGAGAATTTTCTTATTTCTTGTCATCATGAATTACAAAATTCCCACTTTGTATTTGTCATTGTTCCAGGAATCAAACTATTCAAGAACTTTGGACCACTTTAATTCATGGTCAGATATTCCACGTTTGGTGAAGGAAAAAAAAAAAATCCATGCTATTGTTAAGATCTGAAAATTGAAAAAAAGAAGAAAAATGAATTAGGGAGGAGGGGAAGAGGTTGGTTATTTTGTAAGTGTTAAGAAGCTTGAGATACTAAAAATTGCACAGTGGAGAAGAAGCTTGTGAGCAAAGGCAGAAGAATCAGCCTCTGCTTTCTTATGGTATGCGCTATGGTAGAAATCGCAGTTGTCTATTCCTGATATGATAGAGATAGTTTTATTGACATGAGCTTGGGCCATTCATAATCTCCATTTCCAAGTGGTACCACTCAGCTCCCAAATAAAGGAGGATTCAGGAAGAAGGTTTTGTGTTATTTAATGATACATATATTACAGAAAAATATTTTAAGTAAGCTTCGGACATAATGGGTCTCTCTTCTGTAAGTAGAGGGGTAATTGATCTTATCGCTTCATCTTCAGCCAGGTACTTTAGATATCACAAAAGAGACAAAGCACAAAGTTTAGGAAGAAAGTATTTAACAAGTGTAAAATGCTTAAAAGTTATATTTGTGAGTGTATGTATGTGCAAGTATATATGCAAACATGCCTGTAAATGTATATATATGTAAGAATAAGACAGAATAGTTGTTGACACATATGCATACATGATTATGTATAACATTGTTGGAGTTTGGTATGCATGTGTCTGTGCAAACATATATGCTTATATATGAAATATGTGAAATGTATTCATATAGTCACTAATTTCAGTCTAGTAATGCGGTCAAATATGACCATGACATCTGTGATTAAGAAACTTGCTCTCTTTCCAGAGCAGTGACGTTTCCCTTCTTCTAATGCAAAACAGATACTGCAGATGAATCTAAAGAAAAAAAAAATGGATAAAGACTGTACCTTAGGCTTCTGCCGTTTTAAGGAGGAATACTGTATCTGTAACAGAAATTTAACAAATTGTTAATCTAATTCTTGGGGGCGGAGGTTAGCCAGCAGGAGATGCTAATGTAGGACACTTAAAATTACTTCTGTGAAAAATTAATTTAGAATACACACGTATGATTTATTACACGCATATCACTTCCACATACATGGCATACGGCGCTTTCTGAAAAAGGTATTAGGAGATGAAATTGTCTGACTGAGAAAGGTTGTGGCTTTATAGATTTAATTCTAGCAGTTTTGAGCTTTGAAAGCCTTTAAACAAAAACCCTGAAAGATGCAGATGCCGTGTCTGCATCCCTCAGGACATTACCCTTTGCAAACAACTAATTACTGGGGAAAAAAGTAACAGTGGATACAATAATCCTTAGATATTCAAGGACACTTGTCTTCCGTCTTTTGGGCCTCGTATCATCTTGAGTCAGGTGGATTCTTGCTGTGATCATGACACAACAAATGTTCTTGCTGATGTATTTCATCAAAGCCTGCTCTTACCCACTCTGCTCCCTGTTGCCCTTGGAGATCATCTTCACTGGAAGGAGGAGTTGAGGAAGCTATAGTATTCATGGCTTTGTGATGAGTGTGAAAAGCCCCTTTCTGGGTGTTTGGAGGGGAGACTTGGTGTATCCTTGGGACATCTCTGTACCATTATAAATAGTCTGCTGTAAACAAGAGGACAAATTACTCTGACTTGTTCCAGACAGACATACAGTACGTGCAGCTTAGCAGGCAGCTTTCTGAGTCACTGGATGCAAAATAAGTTTCCCATGAGACTTTGCAATAGAAAAGAAGAAAGCAACTTGTTATTTCAGTAGTCATGAGCCACTGAGCTAAGTAAACTAGGGCTGCCCATAGAGCCACCCATAACCTAGAAGAAGGACTGTCTGTGGCTCCTGCTTCCTCTCAGATCATTAAAGGCCCAGAGTTGCTGGGCCATCTTGATTTAGTCAACTTTTGTGTTTGGTTTGACTAGAAAGTGACCTGTTAAAGGAAGAGTCTGTTCAGTTGAAGGAAGACTTAACCACTTTTGAGTCAAATTCACAGTCCACACTGGCTGCTGCTGTCTGTTCTCTCTGGATTACCTGTCTGTGAAAGCCTACTTGATGCTTAAATAGCTGTTGAAAACAATGCATGATGCCTTGCCTCTGAGCAAGGAGAAGTCAGAAGAGTCTGAACAGACTGATCAGCACCAATAAAGGACTCCAGTGTGACTGTGCAGATAAAGGAACAAGCTTCTTCTATAAATCCAAGATACAGCCATCCAGGATAGATCCATCCATGGAGGGGACTTGGGACATTAAATTGCAGAAATAATTTCAGAAAGTGTTTGCACTGATAAATATAATGAATTTCCTTTTCTATCCCTTCTCTTTGTCATCTTCCCCATCCATACAAAGCCATAGTTTATCTTTCTGTCTTCAGTAACAAGGAAGCTGCCAGGCACAAATCAGAGAGCCCACACTAGCACAGAATGGAGGAAAACATTCTCCATCATCTGTACAGATCTGACCACCTTGTATTTAAGTTTTCTCTCTGTGCAGGCACAAATGCAATTAGGAAACCTGTGATTTCTCCTGAGCCTTGCTAGTCTGACAGCTTGGGAGAAGGAAGTGAGGAGAATGCAGGGAGTCACTGGCTGACAGTGATCAGCAGCCACAGTCAAAATGTCTGCTTAATCAAGGAGGGCGTACTGGGCACTGAGGTCTTGCTTCGTTCAACAAACTCCATCATCTCAATACTTGCAGACACCATGCTCATTGTCAATCAGTCTGTGACAGCCAGCCCTGCCTCTACAAGCACTCATTCCCCTTCCTGCCTTTTCTGGAGTAGTAGGAACTGCAGAGGATAGGAAATCAGAGTTAATGAAAGGCGAGGGTGTGAGACTGAGAGAGTTCATCATAATAAATGCAAGGTAAAGGTAAACACACAAATTACAGCTGAGGTACTGTGGTGGCATGTGACACTGATGGTGCCAGGAGAGGTTAGTAGGAACAGCACGAAAATATATAGATTAGGGGGTATTAAAAAATATATATATTAAAGCGGAAAATAAGTGACAGGCTAAGGGAATGACTAGAAATTAATAAAGAGAGACCAAAATAGGCAGATAAAGGGACAGCCAGAAGGAAGAGCACGGAAAAGGAAAGAACGCAGTGGAATGGTTAGATATAATTTACATGGCATCCTTTCATGAGACTCTATACCCAAAAGATGTGGATCGGATCTTTGAAACCTTCAAAAGAGATTAAACACACAATTTACACTGACATAAAATGAGAGTTGTGAGTGTAACACACTGAGCTGGTTTTAAAAATTCTTCTCTGTATTCATAGCAGCATACAGTAACTAGCAGGATCTGCATGACTTAAAGCCCTACAAATCAAAGTTAGCATGGGCCCCGAACACTTCATTAAACACTAATGCATATACTGTGCAATGTTAGTGTGTGCTGAAAGGCTGGATATTTTTTTCTCAAAAGCATGTATGCATATGTTCCCTACATGCTATAGATAGCTTTACATAGATGAAGTTGCCTGAAATTGCCCATTCTAAGATTTTGCATCAGTTACCCATTATTTTGCAATCTTCATGCTGGAAACTGTTCTGAACATATGCATGCTGCATTCCTGTCTTGAATTTCACCACAGATTTGCTTTCAAAGTTGCATCTGTGCTGTTCATGGAGACATGAAACAGAAGTACTAATGCATTCCCTAAAGAAACGGTGATATAAAAGGTTTTTGGGAGAAACAAGGGGCTGGATGTGAGTGAACAGGCCCATAACTTCCACAAGTTAAATTCTTAAGAGCCAGCTCAGCTCTTACTTTGCAGAAAGTTTCATTAGAGCTGAAAAACAGTCCAGTCAGATACTCCTCTTGAGCCCCCTAATCTGTCAACAGGAATAGGAAAATCTTTAAAATGACAGCAGAGTTTTGCTCAGTATATTGCATATAGCAAGTACCATAACCATGTACAAATACTGAATCTATTCTGCTTTGCCTCTTGTGTGTGAATCTCACACTGAGTGGATCACTTGAGGCTTGAAGTAGTGAACTATTTCCCTTCCATTTTACATAGATATCAATCATTGCCTATGGTAGCAAGCAGTGAAGGATGAGGTTCTTTTATGTCCTAAAGACTGCAGTGGATCCTGAAGCCCCTTGCTCCAGGTTTCAAAGGACAACAAAATGTAATTACAATTATGCTTCTCTAAAATCAAAGGTTTATCGTGTACAGCCAGGGCAGATGCTCACTTAACTGTAACCAAGCTGCTAAAACAAAAACTGTGTTTACCTGCTGCTGCCCAGCAGATTTGAAATCTAACAGATCTGTTAGCTGCAACGCAGGAGGAGCCATGGGCATGGTTCAGAGGTAATGGCATACTTTGCGATGGGCCCTGAAATACTGCTCTGGGAGGTGAAGAGGAGGTGAAAATACACTCTGCTCAGTCTAAAAAAACACCTCTGGACCATGCAATACACTTTGGATGGGAAAGGGTGCATCAGAAGAGTATCAAAAGGAGAATTACAACAAGGGCCCACAGAGAACCCTTGACAAAATCTGCCAGATTTAACGGACGTTAATTCAGCATGGTAGGCTTTAAAACCAAGCTTTTCTTTAACTGATTTTGTGGGAACAGTAGTAAAGAATGTAAATCAGAGCCTAGCTGATGAGTCCAGGCATCTGTGATGTGATTAATTTTTGTGAATGTAAATAGTAAAAAGACTGTTCAGTAAAAACTCACCTGATACGTTCTGCTTTAAAACAGCCCTTTTTAGAACCAGTTGCTTTTCTAATATATAGCACATGGGTTTCCATTAGCATCATCAGGATGACTTCATGCATATCCTGGGGCAAGTTTTAGCCCCAAATGTTCTATAATTAAGTTCTAGTGGCTCACATGGCAAGCTTGTATTTTGGATAACTTACTTAAAGCTGTTTGCATTTAAATGGCCACAACTGGTGCCTTAATGTTAATGCCCCATTAATCCCTCTGCTCTGGGAGTCAGGTTTTCCTGCTTTAACATCTGTTGCACGGGCAGTAGGTGCACCTATGCTGACAGTATACAGAAGGTAAATTACACAAGGGGAAGTGTGCAGATCTCTCCAAAAGGACTGTTCTAGCAGGACCACAGTTTGCATTGGGTGGAGCCATGCTGATTGCTTCTGCCTGAAAAAGGATCTTTATGCATCATAGCCAGCTATGCCTGGTAATGGCTAAAGATTTTATTGAAATGTCCTAGCTTCCCATTTGGATCCACCAGCATCTCAGCAGGAGCAGAATCAAACATAAATTAGAGATTAGGTATTCTAGTACCTAATACTTATGCATCAGGAAAAATCTTAATGCACCCTTTGGTTATTAAGATACATGTATTTGGAAATTAAGCCCTACTTGTATTTGACTGGCTTTTGTTGCTCTGGTTTCTGAAAGAATGCTTGTCAGAGATGTAGATGCTTTCTGAATATAGAAGCATGGTGGTATTTACATTAGTATTAGGTGGGGAATTGTAACAAAATCTTTTTCCTTCTGGATCCTACTATGATTATCTCTCTGGAGGGTGGTTTAAAAACTTCAACACTTAGAGCAAGTTTTTGCCTGCGTAATATTTTTTTTCTAACACGGAATTTAATAGATTAGCACTCTCTGGATGACACTGACTTCCAGGTCATACTCAGGCATAATCTAGGAGGTGCTTTTTGGCCTTCGAGGGGCTTTATGGAATTTGGTTTCTTTCTTAAGAGCTGAATTAGCTTGATTAGCTCAGCCATTGATTCTTTTGCGTGCCTTGTCTCACTGGTTACTGCACTCATGTATCCTACAGAGGAAGTCAAAGATTGTTATATTTTTGGGGGATTGTCCAGACTTTGGGGAAGAGGAAGAGGGGGAGAGTGAACTGAGTGGGAAGTAAACTGAGGAAAGGAGGGCCAAGCTTGTGTCTGTGAACTGAGAGGCCTTTTCTAATGTTGGTATGAGGCAAAATCAGACTGTTCTTTGTATCTGATTGTAAACATCAATTTACATTCACACATCAAACTTTTAGGTAGGCTCATTTTATAAATCTCAGAAAATTTTAAAAATCCTTTTATGCTTAAAGAGAGTTGTCGTAAGTATTGTCAAAGTGATAAAAATCGCACCCTGTTAGCCAGCTTGAGTCGCTAGTGACTGCAGTGTTGTACTTGGTGTTTAGACAAGCTATCAGCTGTCAGTCATATCAGCAGTACCCATAGGGCTAGGAGTATTGGTTCGGACAGGCTGAAGGTAATTAAAACATCCTATCTGTAAGGACTTAAGAGTATAAAATTAGCCTGCACTTGGGGGAGTGAACAGCATTGTATTTCCTCCTCATATTTAAGTGTTATCCTAGCCAGAATGGCTGTCAGAAGTGTTTTGTCCGTCAGCTGCTTGGAAGGTCCTCTGGGACGTACATGGGGTTCTAGGATACGAGGCCTGTAGAAGCTGAGGCAAGCAATGAAATATTACACAGATCTTGTAAGTGTAGAGGTCAAGTTAGCAATGTGCATCAGCTGGAAAAAAAAACCACACAGCCTCAAGCCAGCTTTGTCACAGGACTCCACAGCACTAGGCAGACAACCGGTGGGCTTGTATTCTGTCACACTCAGCAGGGATTCCTTTCTGTTCTTTTAAAAGAAGCTATATTTGGCTCTGCAGATGGACAGGTACATACCATTAGTTATCAGAGAACTGCAGAAAGCTAATAAGGTGCACAGGCTGTGGTTTTTCGATACATGGGCTTCAGGGACCAAACCTGTTGAACAGATTTCCCCCTCTTTGGCTGCTCGGATTTGCCAACATGTTGCACAACTCCCCTGCTCATGCCAACCCAGCTGTTTGTGGAGTTGGGCTATGAACAGAGACAACCAGTCTTTCTCTAGATTATCGATTTTTGAAGGGATTGGGGAGTGGTTTTTTTGCAGTGGCCTGGGGAGTAATGATAGTAACTTATCTGATGTTGCTTCTGAAATGACTGTTTCATTGGACCTTCAGCCTCAGGGCATGGTTTGCAAAGGAATCAGTACTGCAGTTATGTTTACCATTTTGTTCAGGAAGCACCATTGCCAGTGCAAATAGGTCCTCTTCTCCAAAGATATATTTTAATGCTGAACTTGAAGTCGTGGTCCTACAGGTAGAGCAAAGGGAAAGAGTCTTCTGGATGTCATACTTGACCAATGAGGAAGGTTAGTGGAAGAATAACTCAAAAGCAAAGATGAGCTTTGTATAATGTCACCTGAAACTGATATTTTTTTTTCCTTCACATCATAAAAGGACCCCACAGTCAGCAGAGCTGTACTCAAAAGACCTCAGGCTGTGCCATGAAGGTGCTGCTTTGTCAGGGCTACATGGCAGCACCGAATCTGAAGTAGCCCCTCCTATGTAGGGCCACAGGGGAGTGAAATCAGTTACTGTCTTTGGACCAAAGGAGATTTAACTTTTTTCTTCTTGGTTCCAATAAATATGAAAATAATAACTGATGTCAGTCAAATTAATATACCACTAACCTAATTTTTCTCTTTGATAACACCACTGCTGTAAAGGCAGAGTTTGTCCTTCTTGCTGAAAACTATCGGTAGAAACAAGTTTATTCCTCTGTCTCTACCTTCCCCTTGCTTATCACCCATAAGCTCTTTACTTTCTAGTTAAAAAAGCTAACGATTATTTCCAGAGCAGGCTGAAATCAGTCAGGATCTGTTTTGCTTTGTGTAGGAACTTCTATGTCTCAGGTTCAGCAGGTGTTTTTCCTGTCTGCAGTCCTTGCTGCTGGGGGTTATGGATGGGAAGTGACAGTAGTGTTTCATCTCATCATTTCCAGATACCTGTGCTCCCTCCACTACCCCTGCATGGCTCTCTGATTCTTTTTGTCTGTTTGCAATGTTTTAATACTCAAGTAAGGGGAGTATTATTTTTTCTTTTGTAGGTTTATATCCACAGTTCAATACTATGGAAGAGTGGAAGGCTCATTCTGTCTGTCTGTCATTGACTTTCTTTGGATGCTTTGTAGAGAGAGAGACTAGCTCCCTTTTTGCACAGTCAGATTTGTGATTTAAATTTTCCATAGACTAGCTGTCCAACTCATGGTTCAGGAGGTCACATATCCTTTGAAGTCATTTCCCCAACTCCATTCTCGCATCTTGTTGCCTGGTCCATACATGCTGCTCTCTCTTTAAGCAATGGATTATCCACTCTGCTGTGTGTCTGTTCCTTATTGTACCATCTGATGCTATAAGAGCCATTTCCTCAACCCATTAGTTTTTGCTCCTTGCTGTTTTACTCCTTTCTTCATATACAAATTTGTCTAATTCACAGGATTATCCACTGAACATGAATTTAGTCTCCTTCTGGTTAATCATCATCTAACCTGCCAAAGTGGTTTTTGTGGGTTTCCATATTTTTATGGATGGTTTTTAGGCCAGAAAAACACAGTGTACCTTGGAGCCACCAAACTGGAAAAACAATCAAGACCTGCCTGCTCAGCCCATCTCTCTAGGGCCAATAAAGGATGGTGCGTGCATCACATGTCTAGTGTTTTGTCTAGGGCAGTTTTAAATACACAAGTCAACGTTTAGATCCTTCCCTAAGGAAACTACTCTTCAGGCTATTTGCTCCTTCGAATTTCAGTTTTATTTTACTGCTCTCAATTTCATCCACATGCCTTTTTATTATTAGCTGCCATCTCTTCTGTCCCCTTTTTCTTTCTTTTTTTTTGGCATTTGCACCTTTCAATTATGTGCAGCTTGTTTTCATGCCTTTCTCTTGGTCTGCTGCATGTAACTGGGCTATGCAGATTTAGCTCTTCATTTTTTTTCCTAATAGCTCAGTCTTTCCACCACCCTGGTCGTTTATGTGGTTCTTCTCTGAACTCTCTCCAATCACTCTGATGAGGAGGTGCCCAGAAACAAATGTCACATTCCAGGTGATTTCACCTCAGAGCAGAGACAGAGAGCCTATTGCTCCATCTTGCTGTTATGTGATGTGATTACTTAGCTTTTAATGGTGCTGATTTGTCTTGACTTTTCTCTGTGTGTGTGTGTTCGGTCTAGACTGTGGCCATCGTCTGTGACTCTTAAAAGAGCCTCTTTAGCAGCCTCCAGGCCTGTTCCATTGATCTGAATTTATATATTTACCTTTCAGGCTCCTTCAGCCTTTGCTCCCCCTTTTTCCGAAAGTGTAATTCTCACAAAACTCAGTGTAATTATCTTGTGGTACGTGTGTTTCGGATACTGTTTTGAGGCTACTTGCTCCAACATGTAGCAAATACTGGCTTTTAGCAAATACTCACCTTTAGCTAAGTCCATCCAAGGCTTCTTTGAAAATGTTAGGGTAAGTGAATCATATTGTCCTGTAATGCGTCGTCACAAGACTAGGTTTTAAAGTAACATGAACCTGCAGCAAAATGCTCCATCTGAGCACTTCTCCCTAGTCTTTGGGTGACTTGAACATGGCTGTTTCACCTTGTAATGTTTATACATATAACTGTATAAAAAGAACTGAAAAGAAACAGCATCTTGTGATACCTTGGAAAATTTGAAGGTGTTTGTATTCTGGTACAAATCTTGCTCTAGCACTTACTGTCAACAGAACTGATGTCAAGTTAAAGTCAACAAATAATCTGAGCAGCTTCTTAAAATGCAGGAAATGTAAAAGGCAAGACTTCATTTCTCTCCACAGTGCTAACCACCAGGTACACTTATTTTGTCCATCTGGCAATTAGATATTTTGATCACTGTTATGCTTACGACCATTGTTTTTCTCATTCCCATGTTATCATGTTGTTTGTTCCTTAAATATTTACTCCTGGCATGCAGATATGCAGACTTTAAAAAAAGCTTGTATATTTCCCTGTGGCCAAAGTCCTTTGGGTTCATGCTTAGCTCTAGTGTGGAAACCCCTGGGTAGATGCGCTACTATGACCTTTGTGCTAACTGCAATGTCATGACCTCTGTGCTAATTGCAACTTCATATTAAAAAGATAGAATTTATGTCCTTGTTAGTGAAGCCTGTTCAGGATAAGATAATAAAAAGACACATACCTCTCCACTGTCTGCTGACTTTGATACTGCAAGATAAGAAAAATCTGCAGTATACAGTGGAAAGCACCATATGCAGTACACAAGCAGCTATAAATGTATTTGTGTTGAAATGCATATTGAGTTCTCTCCATCCTATAAATGAATGTGGTTGTTGTCATCCTTTTGAACTGGTAACACATCACCACTTGGGTGTTTTGATAGATTATATTCTTAATCAGTAAACTAACCAAAGTTTGGGCAGTTCTGTCTCTTGAGTTCTTTCTTTAGTATTAACTCTTACTAGAGATGAGAGTTGCAACAAATGATGGGTGCTACCAGAACAACATTGATGAACAGATTTGATTATGAAGATCTGACTCGTGGCAGCTTGGTGTCACCTTTTTGTCATTTACATCTAAGTAAAATGCTTTGGAAAAGTTGTATCAGATCAGAATACTTTTGTTTTTCTCTTAATCTTAGTGTTCCTATTTTGTATCTCTTTTTCTTTGTTTCTAAGCTTGTTTATGGATTTAATCTATCAAGGGCTATTCCACCAGATCTACTATTACAATATTCAAAACTTCTAGAAAGCCAGGCCCATTTTAAACGCAATCAAAGTGGGTAGTTGCCTAGGGTCCTGGAGTGGTGGAAAAGAGAGACTGAATGGTTGGTCCTCAGTGTCTTATAGCAACAGTTATGGTTTCTTGCCTGAATGGCTGCTGGCAAGAGGCTGCACAGACAGCTATCCAAGTAGTTACAATGAACTAAAGATGAGTAGTCCTCATCCCAGAGAGATGAGGAGAAGTTTATCTTCCAGCACGGTGTTATCTCACTGGGAACAGGTACATGCATACAGTGTTGTAAGGTTGCAGTCCCATCAGGGAGTGAGGCTGTGCAAGCACACAGCAAAACCAGGGCTCCCTGTTTCCACCTACTCACTGATTCTTCAACTATTTGCAGGGGAAACGTCTTTGCCCATTCAGCTGGAAAGCTTTATGCTTCCTTTGGAAATAAAATCCCAAAAGGAAGCTATTTACTCTTTTTCCTGTGATTTCCAGGAGATGGCTGAGTTGTGGAATCTTTTTTTCAAATGTTTCCCAAATCTTCAAATTCCTTTTTTGTCTTTCCTTCCGTGTAATAGTTTCTACATTGAGACCTTAAATTGTTTTCTCAATACCCAGGAATTAAGTTTTGTAAGATGCCTGTGAAGTCAATCTGTTATTATCTCAATTGGCCTTACAGAGAAGCTGAAGCACAGAGCACTGAAATATCTTTCTCAAGGTCAAGCATAGATTCCCCAGAAGAGGTGTAAGTAGACCCAGATTTCCTGATTCCTAGTGCTGTTCTTTAAAATAAATAAAATTCACTTTTGACTTCTGAGGATGCTCTTTGATGGTGTTGACTGCAGTGTAGCAAGCCTTGTTTCATATTTGTAAAATTTTTCTTTTCCTTTTTGATCTCACATCCTTTAAACCTTATTATTATTATTTTTATTTATGCTGTCTCTAATCTATTTCTATTTTTATTTTGGCAGCCATGAGTTTTCTATCAAATTGGTGGAACTGTCACTTACTAAACTCTTCATAGTATTAAAATTGATGAGACCAACTTGAGGCTGCTTTTACTCTTTTTTTTTAAAACTTTTTTTCACTTTTAATGAAAGCAAATCAAACCGAGATGTTCCACATTTACACCTGTACCTTCTTTTACTTGTTATAGTCTGATTGATGGCTCTGTTTCTTATTACTTCTTTTCTATTTTCACGTGTATTCATTTGTAGTAAAATACCCAGCTATCTTTACTGTTGTATTTTCGTACTCCAGTCAAAAAGCTCATTGCCTCTCAGGCACCAATTGCAAACACTTTTCTTTTTCATCCTTTCCAGGAGATTTGTGTGGCAGCTCAGTCCTGCTGCGGGCTAAAACCTTTGCCTCTTTTTTCCTTACTCATTCCATGAAGTCATAGCTGTCTGTGATATCATAGTGGGTTGCTATGGGAAATCTTGTGATATCTGAAGGAGAGGATTATAACTAGGTTAACAAAGCCGTGGCAAGACTGGAATGATAAAGGTGTTTGCCATACCATAAAGCATCTCGGTAATTAGAAATTTAAGCACAGACATTTCCTGTTTTTTGAGGGAAAGCTGGAATTTTATCTGCTTTTCTCTCATGCTTCATCAATGAAGTTCACATTTATAAAGCAAGAAGAATTGAAGCTGCACTTTGTTTTTCACACAGTAAGAGGGAAGGGAAAAATGTGCAGGCAAGCTAGGTCTATAACATTGATTTGTAACCAACAAACGAAATGTCTACTTATGAGACACAAATCAATGTAACCAGACTGTGAAAGTGCAAACAGAGATGTGAGAAAATTATTTGATCATTAGTCTTCCTTTGGAAAAGACAGAGGGCCAAATTCTGCTCTCATTTATGAAGATGTAATTTCCATGAAAACCAGAGGAGACTTGCCAGTGTAATTATGAACAAAATTTCATGCGATGTCTTTCTGATGGTTGGAGGTGTAAGGCATTAAAGTCAGGAAGGGAGCTAGGCGGCAAAAAGGAGGCAGAGGAAGGATGCTGTAGTAGAGAGGATATGAACCAGGTTTTGCTATTGATGAATTGTAGGTACAGAAAACATATTGATGTTTCTTCCCATGCAGAGGTCACCTGTATGAACTGTGCACCTGCTTAAGTCAGCTGAAATCTTAAAACATTTTTAATTAACCTAAGAATTCATTACCACAGGCTGAGATATTTTCTTGGAGATGGACTGGTCTCCTAAGAACAATCTAGTCCTGCAGATTCTAGACTACAGGGTCCATTATCTAGGAAAACACCATATTAACAACAAAGTCACCATATTTTGAAGGTAAGAAAATTTGGTGGTCTGAGTCCTTTTGGCCTATGGGAAGTAATGGATACTGATTTGGAAGTGAACTGCCATATTCTTACATGGCCAGTCTTTACAAGGACAGTCTGCTTCTCAGATGGGTGGGAGTTTGTCTCCCCTGGAGCTGTTTGCACCCCCAGATTTACCCTGTATATTGATAGAATTGGTTGTTTACATGCAAAATCTCTGGGGCAAACAGTTTCTGAAGCTGTGGTTTGATGGCACAGTGGAGCTGGGTCATAATACCCTATCAAAACACTGTAGTCATATAACATGAAGTGTTGATCTAGGATAAATTCACATACTGGTTTGAATGTTTTCAGAACAAGTGGATTAACTTTATATGGCAGGCTTTATGCCAGATCAGATATCACCTGTCTGCACCACTCTGACTTCAGGCTAGATTATATATTGTCTGTTCTCTTGCAGCAACATAAACTCTTGCTAATTTGATAGTAATGTGATCATGTGCCCATGTCCAGACCAGGTCAGATCTATACTGCTGAGTGATCCCGTGGTAACAGTTGTGGACTGATAGCCTGAGTCTGTTCATTAGCAGGGAAACTCATCTTGACTTCAGTGTCAAAGATCCACCAAAGTGGTCAAAGATCCACCAAAGTGGCAACTGTCTTCAGTGTCAAACTGCCTTCCTTCAGCTACACATCCTGCTTCAGTCTAGGCTTCAGTCCACCTTCACTTTCAGCGGTTCCCTGCATTTGCATGGATATTGGGCTTTCCCCATATGTCTTCATTCAATTCCATTAGTGCAGTCACTGCAAAGAGAAAGAGGTCAACACATATATTAGTATACAGTTTTAAAGGATTGGGACCTGTTTGGAGAGGTAGACGTTTTTATTCTGGTTAAACCATTCTAATTCCTGTGGATATTGTTTTATTTATACCCCAATATGAGATAAAATTAGGCCTTGGCTTCCCAACAGACAGACAAAGCGAGTCTAAACAAATGACATTTTTTAAAGCTTTTGGGATAAGAATAATTTTGAATCTAAAATACATTGAAGTGACATTAAATAACAACAAAAAGCTTACACTCACTACAAGTTAAACTGCCTTTCATGGGAGATGCAACAAGTTCTGTCATTTTACTTTGTAAACCAAAAAAAGTCCTCTTTTTGATTTTTCTGTCTTCTAAAAAGCACTTGACCTTTTGAGATTGTAGGCAAAACTTTCCCTGGCACTTGCCCCCAACTCTCACATATAGTGCGTATTTCCCCTTGGGTGCTCTTTGTCTTGTGATATCTTAAACTAAGTGTCTTTCTGTCAGGTATTGCTCTTATATAGTACATGTTGTCATCTGGAATGAGGCACGGTTGTGCATATTTAGCTGGTTTACTTTGTAATGCGTCATTACAAGTGACCGAAACATGGTACAGGAAGTTGTTTGTGTGCTTTTTTTCATTGCTTATGCAACTCCCAAGCAGAAAATGTTCTTGAGAGCAGATGGTACAGAACAGTCAATTGTGAGCTCCATTTTCCAGATGCATAGATGTTTCATGTGTCTGCTTGAAGCCAGTTCAGATGGCTTTGTAAACTTGAGTCCAACTTTTGTTTAACCCTTTACTGGGCCACCAGTGAAAATGTTTCCTGCAGGAGTTTCAGTCCTAATAAAAATAATGGGAATGCAGAAGATCTGTTGTGTTCTCAGATGGTTAGCTGGAATCTAGGATGTAGTGTTATGATCAGCAATTAAAATATTAATACTGTTTTTCTAGAAGGAATGTTCCATGTTCAGCAACTGGTGCGTAATCTATGGTTTCCGTTCATTTCTGTCTTTCAACTTTCTAAATAGTACGTTGTAACACAGAGTAGCCAACATCTGAACTTCTTGCTGCTTGACAAGGGGATTACTAGATAGTGAACGCAAATTAATTTGGCTTCCTACAGAAAAGGTAAGAACTTCTTACCCTAGGGCAGTAACACAGTCAGCTCATCATGACTGCATGATACTGATAAACTGCAGTTTACAACTCAGCAGGTTTCTTGTTTGATTTGGTTTTTTCACTTGCTTGGGTCTTTGGGCTTTTCACAGTAGGCTTATTGCTGCTGAACCATAGGCTTTTATTTGATAACAAATAAAAGTACCAGTCCAATTTCTTCCCTGTTGCACCCACAGAAATCTGTCTGAGATCAATGAGTATTATGGACTAACTTAGTGGAAGGGCATCCAGGAAAGCTGGTCTGCAATTGTTGGCCAGACCAGTCAGTTTGTGAGTGCAAACACAATTTAGGATTAGTTAGGTTCTGACTTTACTGCTTTACTGTAAGGTGTTTTCTGGATCCAGGGACTCCTAAAAAGTAAGATGCTTGATCCCATAATAACAATAACAAATTGTCAGTTATTGTCCATAGATCCTGGGAAACAGGCAAGTAACAATTCCTCCAAAGATTATGCCCAGTTATACAGTACACCTTGGTCAGAAGTAGGCACAGAACCAGTCTGACATCTGATCCACTAAGCTTTGTTGTTTTCAGATACCTCCAACAAACTTTAAAGAAAAATTATCTGAGCTGAGAAAGATAACAGATTTAGAAATAAGAACTGAAGGAGAACATTTTTTTATTATGTCATTGGTTAAGTTTTTATCTGTTTCTTACATTCCCACAATATGAAGAGGTGAACCTGAACTGAACTCTCAGAACTGAACAAATCCAGAAGTCAAACTGACTTTCCAAATCCCTATCTCCAATCTATTTCTTAAACTGAAGGAATATAGAAGTTTGGAATGGCTGAAGCCTGGCTCATATGTTGGTAATACTATATAATCCAAGCTTAGATGCCCAGGTATTCTGATTGATGGTAAGAGAGGTCAGAAGGAACTGGTTTCTGTGGAAAACCTTGTGAGACAGTCTAGAACCACTCTCAGAACAGGCTCTCCAGGGAAGTGGTCACGGCACCAAGCCTGTCAGATTTGAAGGAGGATCTGGATGACACACTACATCATATGATTAGTTTTAGGTAGTCCTGCAAGGAGCAGGGATTTAAACTCAATGATTCTTATGGGTCCCTTCCAACTTGAGATATTCTGTTATTCTTTGAAGAATCTTGTGTTACTAACCAGAATCAACTAAAGTTGGTGGACCTGATGGCATGCTTCTCTACAGCAAATTCCATTCCATTTTGCAAGAGGACAGACAGTTCAGTGTCTCACAGAACAGCAGCAACATTACTGGTGAGAATTTCTTCCTTGACCTTCTGCTGAATTAAAGTTTAGAATTTGACACCACAGTAATCTTCAGAAATTCCTTCTTTCTATGGACCACCTATCAGTTACAATACAAATAATATTTTCAATTTATAAAGAAGTTTCACTTGAAGACCTCATTAATGACTTGAAACATTATCTATTAGCCTTGCAGTAATGAGGGAGTTGCAAATTGTCCTTTACTTTTCCAAGGGGGAAACTGAGGGGCGGAAAAAATAAGACTTCGTCAGAACTATGAGAAATACCAACTTTATCAAAATGTGGGCCTTCCCTGAGAGACAGAAGGAGAGTTCACATCTAGAAAGAAAGGCTTTAAGGTCAGGATCCAACCATGGCTTTGCCATTCAGTGCTCTCTCAAAACCAAACCATGCTGTCGGGTTTTCTTTTCACCCTTTCTTGCCGCTTGTGCTCTGAAGCAGATTGCATGTATCGAACTGGTTTCTCAAGGCACTAAATGAAAAACAGCATTTTAAAATAATAGTTGCAAGGTCCTGCAGCTCACATCTGTCATATTGCATGCTAAAAGCTCACTCTTTCCCAGAAGTGAGGTGTAAAAAGTAATATGAATATGTGTGTGTGTGTGTGTCTGGGTCTGGGACTCAGACAGATTCCCTACCTGGAAATGGCTTGCTATTATTAGACATGCAGTTACCAGGGGTTATGTAAGACAACTGAAGCTCTGTTTTTTTAACAGAGACATGATTCATGCTACTTGTAGTAACAGTAACCACCTCCAAATGAGACAGAAAGCAGACACAGACAAAAGGCTGAAGAAATCAATGATGGCTGAACACAACCATCCTCCTGATACCTTCTGCGTCTCAAACAGCCGTCAGGTTATCAGCAGCAGAGGTTAATGCTAATTCCGAGGACTTTGGGAGTTACTGAGCCAGTGCATCTCTATCAGCAGCATTTGCAGTGAGTGGCTGAGACTGCAGGAGCTGGGAGGGGGGACAGCGCTGGGCACACTTTGCTGTGTGCCCGGCGATGTCTCTGGTGTTCTGCAGGAGGCTGAGGGAGCTGTGAGCAGAACTAGCACTCCTACTCTATTTTCTCTGTTACTCCTGCTGGGGAAGGCTGGAACCAAAACAACTTTTGGCTCCTCTGCAGTTAACACTTCTACAGTCGTTTTTATAGTAGTATGGAGGGAGAGTCGAGACCTGGAGTAGCTTTGAAGTTCTGCCAGCACTCTTCATTAGAGCAAATTGTGAAATATCTGATTGAACTAGAATAGCTCTGAGCTCCCCTGCAGCTAAGATTCCTGATCTATCTCCTACGGTACTTCTTGCTGGTTGTGGCAGAGATCAGAATATCCACAAGCGCCTTTATAATTTTGTTCATCTGGGCCATTTTCTTCTAACAATTTCTGTTGGGAGATAACAGGAGTAAGGTAGCTGCCAGATTGTCTACAGTCAAAGATCCAATCTCCTCCTCACGTAATTTATTTCCTGATAGGAAAAAGGGTTATGTTCAGAATACCAAAGCAAACACCAGTGCAGTGCTTATTTACAGAGTGTCACCTTCCAGAAATAAAAGATGGGGAAGTTGCTATTTGGTCCCCTGAAGCCACTGCCCTTCTCTGCCATGTCTCCTCCTGGAAGACTGTGGATCTCCTGTAAAATTTCATTTCAGCATCATCTAAACCATTCTGCGTAGTAACTTCTGCTGTCAAGGAAGAAGATGCTGAAGATTTGGAAATGGTCTTTTTAGCACTCAGGAGACAGCCCTCCTACGTTGGCAGAACATATCCAACAGCAGAGCCAACTGCCTTCAGTTTCATTCAAGAAAGTTTTGAAATGACCAGAGAAATAGCCTCCAAGAGCCACAGAAGAGAGCTGAATACCAAATTCTAGTAAATCCCAAGAGTTTATCATTTGCTAATACTGGAGTAAGAATAACAACAATTATTGCTATGTTATTTTCCTTAATGCATCATGCTGTATGTACTGTATGCAGCAGAAATCACTTCAGCTACTATTAATGTTAGTAATCATTCTCCATCATCCACACTGCATACAGTTTTAGGAGAAAAATGAAAAATAACTCAAAAGTGCCTTAAAAATGGCACTGTAGTAATATCATGACTCTGTGCTTTCCTAGCACAGGTTATTTAAAACCCAGATCCGAATAACACAGCTGGCACTGACATCTCTACATTTCAGGCACACTTAAGAAAAATCCTGTTTTGATGTGGAAGATACATAACTTTAAAAAGCAAATAATTATCACAAATATATATCACACCTCAGGACACATTGCTGTCAGTGACGTGACATTTCAAATGATGAGTTTCACAAATGTGCATAACCATTAGATTTGATTGAACTGTGTTTTAGAATATTTCACATGCTCATCTAGAACTTTTTCATTGTGTTTTGGCACTGAAGCATGAAACAGGAAATCTACAGTGGGTTTCTCTTTGCTTGTGAGGAAGCAAGTGCTTTGATCAGTTCCACGTACTCCAAGGCTGTAGTCAGTGATTCCTCAATGGATAATGAAACCAAAGCCCAGAGAGACTCTGTTTCTCTGTGGATCCTGTGTGATATTTTATATATAGCTTTTGACATAAATCAAACAAGCTTTCATTTGTACAGTTTCAGGCCAGAGGCAGCAAGCATACGGGAAGAATGGTATGGGAAAACGTGTTTGTGGTGCTTTTTACCTAGTCATTTCACTGTGTTCGTTACTGACTCTTTAATGATTGACTTGCAAGGGAAATCTTCGGAGACAGTAATACAAAACAAAACAAAACAAAATATTAAAAATCATTTGAGAGTTTTTCCTGACTGTCAGTAGCATCGTTTCACTCAGCATTCGGGCAGTGGTTTTCTGAATCTTAAAACTTAAGGAAAAGATTCCTTGTCTCAGATCTTGCCCCTCAGAATCCACACAAACATTATTTTTAATATAAATTTTCCTATAATAAAGGCAGGTAAAAATCCTGCTATTTTCTTCCTCTCCTTATAAAACAAGTCACATGATAAAAGCTCAATGAGAGGGAAGAACTCCATCAAGATTATGGTAATTTTTTTTTTGTGGGGGGGAGAGATAGGGTGCTCAATTTTTCTGTTTATCTATTTCATAATCTAGATCTTGGTGATTGAGAAAGCCATATGTATGAGTGAAGCTTTCATTTCCTAGTTTACCGTGAAGGGAGTGGTTCTGTGACAAATGGATCAAATCCATTGAAATTTATAGCTGGTGGTATTCCATTGTCCTACATGGAATACTACAAACTAATGTAAACAGTATTTCATTGTTTCTGCAAGCAACAAGCCTTAAAAAAAACAGGATTTCCAGACTTCTGTCATTTACCATTTTATATCATCTTGCATACTCATGACAGTGTACTTCAGACTTGTGATTGAGATCAGCTTTCAGCATGAGAACTACAAATGTGGTGCATGGACATCGATACATCAAGAGCTGTACCATTGTGACTACAAGGGAGGAGCAAATCACAGAGCCAATGCCAATAGTGTAAATCTTCACTAAATTGTGTTATGTGTTGAGATTATACAGTCCCTGCACCTAGGTGAAAATACGTTATCAGTTTGCAAACCTGGTTGCTGAAAAATAGAGATCTGTTACCCATTCAGTAATTTTTTCAGTTCACCATCTATGGTACTAAAGGTTTCATGGTTTATGCCAAAGTATTTGCAAGACCAGCATTCAATGAAACCAAGGCAATGTGTAGGGGAGGAGGAAAAAACTCAGCTCGTTCTCTTCGTATGCTTTCATTGTTTTTGTTCTTCCTGAAAAATAATGTCCTTTCAGATTTCATTTGACATCTCCATGATGTAGAACAGATTCGGAGAAATCACCAATATTTTGACAGGGTTCCTTGGCAATGAAATGTTCATGAAGCTCATCTGTCATGAGCTAATCTGGCTCATCTAGCCAAAGCAGTAGCTTAGGCAGATATATTACTGTAGCAATTTAATTTCTACACATTTTCTTTGTCTCTGGTGGTTGCAGTGATGGCAACTCATATTTCAGTTGCTGAAACATTGGTAGTAATTGTGACACAACTATATGTTTGGTTTTGTGAGAACCTTGCTTAAGGTAGCAAGGCAGTGTCATGTTGTCCAAGTGCTGCCTTCTTGGTAACAAGCAAATACTTTGATTGCGCTGGCCATCTTCGGTGTTCATGGCTTCAAAACCTTAACCTCTTACCTTGTTCTGGGGGCCAAACCACACACACCCTCTCACACAGTCCCTGCCCCCACCCAATGACAGGGGAGAGAATTAAAGAGGTAAATGGCAAAGAGGACTTGTGGGTTGAGATAAGGACAATTTAATAACTAAACTACAATACTAAACTACAAAAATATTGAAAATAATACTATATACAAATACACAATGTGATACACAGTGATACTCCCCCTCCCCCCCACACTGGATGACCAAAGGCCCATCCCACTCCCGGCCAATGAGCTTGGAGGAGGGAGAGAGTGAGTGATACACAATGATACTGACCCCCCCACCTGATGACTAAGGCCCAGCCTGCTCCCGGCCAACGACCCCAGAGGAGGGAGGGAATGGGTGGTGCACAATGATACTGCCCTCCCCACCTGACGACCAAAGGCTCAGCCTGTTGCCAGCTAATGATCCCCAGAAACGGCACTCATGATTCCCCCTCTCTGGGGGGGTGCACCACTCCCGGAGGCACTCACGGAATGGAGATAACAGCTCGAGCATCCCAGAACCGAGAGCTGGCCACAGCTAATGATCCCCCGGGAGAGGGAGGATCCCGAAACTCACGGAGATAAGGATTCAAGCGTCCCAGGATCCGAGAGCTACCGGCATGTATGGGGGGCGGGGGGAAGGCCTTGGGAGAGTGAATGCAGGCACCCGAAGCGAGATGATCTGGAGCCCAAGGGAAGCAAAAGAGAGCGATTTCCCGGAAGGGTCCTCACCTATATACTGGATATGACGTGTATGGTATGGAATACCATTGGTTACTCTGGTTCTCAATCTTAACCTAAGAGCAAATCCCATGCTAGCAGCTGGACTGTGTCTCTTTGCTTGTCTGCCGACCTTGGCAGCAGAACAAAACATTGGTTATCAGCTTTTCTGCTGAGCACAAATCCAAAACGCAGCCTCTTGCTAGCTATTTATGAAGAGAAGGAAAAAAAAATTAACTCTCTCTACTTAACTCAGGACTTACTATTAATAGTAAGTATCTGTAGAAAACTACTATCTGTAGAAAACTCAACAATGCTAGCAGTATACAAGTACTACCCACAAATCAGTCTATTCCTTGGGAAGCTTCTGTAGATGCAGTTCCACTGAGCACAGAAGATGTACCCCATATTTGACACCAGCATCAATAAAATCATGACTTTATATATTTGCCTCAGTCACACCCCACTTTAATGAATTACTTTGAAAAGTATGTGGTTTTGTTCAGCATTTAGATACGATTTTGATGGCTCCGTAGTAGGAATATAGAGAATTCTGTATTGTTATATCCATCAATATTTTGACAGAATAAGATAGTTTAAAAATAATAATTGTGTATATAACTATGCATACATACATAATTGTACATATAATTATGCATATGTGCATAAATATATATATGGTTACCATATATGTGTATATACTTCTGTATGTACAGTACTGTTTCTTCTCTTTACCACTTGCAAAAAGATAACTCATGGTCTGTCCCACTGTCATGGTTCAGTCTGGCACCATAAATGCTGTGAACAGATGCTTAATATTGTCTAACATTGCTTTACCCTGCTCTGCCCACAGTGAGGTGCAGCTAAGGGAGCAACATGCATTCTGCCTGGGCACCATCTAACCCATTTCTCTGCAAGTGTGGGGTTTATAGACCCAACACTCTAAGAATTATGTGATCTTCATTAATAAATAGGCAGCACCCCGATTTGTATCTTAAATGAGAGACTACTTTTCCAAAAGTCAATGAGCTGAGGCCTTGTACCACTGCCCAGGGCAAGAATCACAGAATCACAGAATCACAGAATGTTAGGGATTGGAAGGGACCTCGAAAGATCATCTAGTCCAATCCCCCTGCCGGAGCAGGAACACCTAGATCAGATCGCACAGGAACGCATCCAGGCGGGTTTTGAATGTCTCCAGAGAAGGAGACTCCACAACCTCTCTGGGCAGCCTGTTCCAGTGCTCTGTCACCCTCACTG